>APFE031485014.1:0-17065 GCA_000404065.3 Pinus taeda | reverse complement strand
GAAGTGACCCGTCGTAGGAGGGCCTTAATGAATCCCACATCTACAACATGGAACGGAGCAAATGATTTTGTGGAGGTGAAAACGATCTGATGATACAAGGTTTAGGGTGGCAGTCATTAAAGAATGGAGCGTGAATGTATTGCAGTGGATGAGACACAAGATGGGTTGGTGAATTCTCTGATCGAATTGTCTTGAACATATTGGCGACACTGAAATGGATTGGTAGCATTAACCCCAAAGATGGATGGTATGGTGGACCAATGGTAATATGACTAGTGAACGAAATAACCCAACCCGACTCAATCATGGTGACAGAGTGAAAGTGTCATGTTCAAGAGTGACTCGCTACCAATAAAGTTTCTTCAAGTTTTTTTCCCAATTTTCCCCAGTCATTTCTTACCAATACCTCTTTATTTTTATCAAGCTTGAGGAGGATAACATATGCTTGTTCTATAATTTGCCCTTCGGGCAAACCTGTCACTATGTTTTAACGAGCATAGCGACAGTGAAACTCATTCTTGTCTGCATGGACAAGTTTGTTGCTATTGGTTTTAATGAGTTAAACGACAAAAATAACTTAGTCCTTTTTCAATTTTAGAGAGTCTGAAAAGGGACGGAAAGGAAACTCCAGTAATCCTTTTTCGTCATATAATCCCTTAAGTCCGAAAAAGTATAAAATAGTAAGAAAGGGATGAATTTTCGATAGCTTTAACGAGCCGAACAAGACAAGTGCTCAATATTTTTGTGTAATAATCCCTCAGGTCCAAAAATATTAAAATATAGAGGAGGGATAGCATTCCTCATAGCTTTAACGAGCTGGAGAGGCCAACTTCTTGGCAATATTTTCATATTTTACGAGTCAGACAAAAAGAGCTTAAAGGAGACTCGTTTTTGAGGAACGAGTGATATTTTCGAGTAGCTGCTGATTCTAGGTAAGGTTTGGAATTTTCCAATCACAGCAGTGTCACAAGGATGGCTAATAGAATCACTCTTCGCAGTTGTTCCTCAAAAGGGTAAACAGTCAAATGAAGGCGTATGATCAGCTAAACAGAGTGGAGGTGATGGTAAGAACACGACCAGGGCTCAAAAGTTGATGATAATGCATTCGCAATGGTTATTTACCGGAGGTTGGTTCATTTTTTTAATGAGCTTAAATTCTGGGGGAACATTTTCTCATTGCTTAGGTTTAATTTTTAACGAGCTTGAACTTCGCATAAAAACTACTCATTCCAGTCGTATAATAAGGATGTCTCACCGATAGGTTCAATTTTTAAGGAGTTTGCACCATTCAAAACTTTGCTCTGCTCCCTTTCGCATGCAAGCTAGGAACGACCAACTACTGTCCTAGGGGTTAATTAACTACTGAGGTTAGGTAGGAAAACTCTTCCTTTACTTTTCCGGTGCCATCTGGCCCCTGCAAAGGTGAACAATCGATTCAACCAATCACCTAACTTAAGCAATTGAAGTCAGCAAAACTATGGGGTTAGCGTTACACTGGTTGTTTTTCACTTGCACGCAAAAAGGTTTGCATGCCCCCGGGTATAGTGAAGTAGAGTTTCCAGGTTACCCTTCAATTTGCAGACAAAATATTTGTTCTGTTGGGAAAGGCCTACCTTCTAACGGAGGTATATTATTCCGGTCTAATCCCATTTTCCTAAACAAATGGGTGTATCAGACTAGCCATATATCTTCCGCAGAAACTTACCCTATACCTGAAGTTTTCCCACCGAAGCAGACCAAGGTGCATGCCCCCTGGGTTTCAGTCATGGCCACCGAATTGCTCGCGCTCTTCAGGTGGACGGACTGGAGATTGATGAGAAATTCCTTTCATGAAAAGACCAGTTAGGAATGGCATTTGACTATTAGCTATGTGTGAGCCGGGAATGAAAGCTGGTCTACGAGATGGACCACTTGGTCTTCATGCGGAAAACACATTACTCAAAGGGTGAGGAGACAATGGCTCCCATGCTATAAATATAGTCACGCCCAAGGAGAAGATTATAATATTAAGGTCCTTGGACTACCATTACATTCAGATACATGGTTTTCCCTCTCAAAGTTATAGGCAAACTTGGAAGGATCCCTAACGGTCGACTGGTTCCTTTGTCAAACCCTGTTAGATTTCACATCTCAGGCAGAAGCGATGGTGAACCAAGTGCTTTCCAAGCAGTCAAGGGAAGGATCCTCATAGAAGCCCCTTCATCTATGATGGTACCGACCATGACCATTCTGTAAGCTTGTACAATGATTCAGAATGGTACATTAGACGGTAAACAGGGTCTGCCTAGTAGATTCCAATCGAAGGAAACGACTAGGTTGCTCAGAGGTGGGACCGAATAAACGGCCGGATATGACCCTGACGAACTTCCTTCCTATGGTAAAGGCACAGGTAGATTGCCCCCATGTTCATAGGAGTCTATGTTTACGAAAAGAATTTGAATAGTGTCATTCTCATTCACTTCGGTGACTGTATCATCTGAAGATGGACCTTCCGAAGACAAGACCGAGTCGGCTTCCGTCTCGACCTTTTGACTTTCGTCTGGTATGGATTCAGAGGGTTTATCTTCAATAATAGATGCTTCGACCGACCACAAAGTTGTGTTAGTCGGATTTTCAACTATCAATGGACTCAGCAAGAGTTTCTTGTACCCAGGAGGAAGCCATAGCGATGAAGCAGGACGGTTATCCAAGACTCTTTTAGCTTCATCCAAGAAGGGACAACGGTGGACGACATGATTGCCTTCACACAGTTTGCAAGGAAATTTACATTTTCCTTTCTGTCTAGAGACTTCGTTTTCGCTAGTTGACGGTGTACTCTCAACATGATTGTCAAAGGTTCATGATACCGGATTGTGCAAACGAGGAGACCAGTCCCTTAAGATCTGAGGGATGCAAGGACAATCTCGATGATAGTGGTCTCCTTTGCAAATGACACATGGAGATTTAGGTTTGGACGGTGCAGTGTGTGGATTTTCGCTAGATGATGCATGGTTGCCCTTTTTTGCTTTTGGCTCCTTCTTCTTTTTCTCCTTCCCTTTCTTCTTCTTCTCAGTTACTTGGTTTTTAGCTTTACCAACTTCACCAAGCGAAGAGGAAGGACGGGAGGGAGAAACAAGTGAAGAAGAAGGTTTGGGGGTAACCCTAGTATCATCTAATTGCTGACTTGATTGCTCAAGAATCACGGTGGTTTGAACGACAGAGGTCGAGAAGAGCCATATTGGCAAGCCGATTGTCAATCCTGGGAGGGACAATGTGGCCATATGGGGTGCACCAACATTTCCCCGAGAGAAGAAAGGACTAGGATTTCCCTCAAGGGGAAATCCTTGGTTGGTGGACTCCATTTTTCTTAACCTAAGACCAATGAGGGAACAATGACGTTATTCTGATTAAAATAAATTTTAGACGCTTTGACACAACTTGCTTTTTCAATTTTTAAGAGTCGAGAAAAAGCTAAAGATGACTCTAGTCGCCTTAGATTTTTAATGAGCCTGAAGTGACAAGTGCTCAGATGGACCTTTTCCTTTAAGGAGTTTGAAAAGGAATGAAAGGGACTACTCTGGAAATCTTGACAGAGGGATTACCAAACCAATCACAAAACTACAGAATACTTTTTACGATACGACAGTCAATCTTCCCGAATGTTGTGTTCAGTGCATTGCGATCAATAGGGCGGCAGACACGGCTTCCTAAGGATAAAGGATATAGCCTATTGTGGTCTCCCAATATATACTCGACAGTACGTGGAGCAAGTCCGATTGGCACTTGTCGTCTAAAGGAAGGAATCACGCCAACCTACGATGAAAGCGATAAGTTACCAGGTTTACGATGCAGAATAACGTCTCTACCTAGACTTCTAAATGTTGTGCTTAGGTTCCAAAGCTTTTTATGTTTGTTTGAATATCATTTTACAGTTGATTCTTTTCTTAAGAAGTTACCTTTCAAGTTCACCTGCATGGATGTAGATATAACAATTCCTAGAAATGCGATGCTAAGATGATAAACAATCGTATTAAAAATCTTCTTTTTGCAAGAAAATACTAGCCTAACTAAGGAAAGAGAGTGGGATTCCTTTCCAACATAGAGCAGAGAACAACACTAGATGCATTGTCCTAAATCAAAATCACAAAGCAGTCTAATGCAAATGCACATGCATGTATTTGTTTTTCGCTTTCTTAAGTGTGATGACAAAAAAGAATGCTAAGTACAAATCTGAATCGTTTCAATGCGACAATACTACCGATTTTTCTTTTCAAAAAGAAAAAGGAAAGATAATGACAACACTTTTGAGATTTTGAATTGAAAACTGCTATTCGACACTTGAAAAACTATTAATTCAAATCAAATACAAGAGTAACAGTGTAATCAACCATCAAGAACAGTAGGATTCTTTTCTTTGACTGAAAACAACACTCGCGACACTTCCAAATCAAAAAACGACAGCTTGATTGCGCTACTTCTTTGTAAAGGAGAACCGTAAATGGCGAACAACACATAAAAACATTTACAGTTTTTTGTACTATGGAGGCTGAATCATGCAAAGGAAGGGATTTTCCACAGTGGTATACTGATCACAGACAACAAAACTCCTGAATAAAGCTGAAGAGAGTGAACAAAAAACCAAAATCTGGAAGCAGAAGAGTTCTTATCTGATCATCGCACCTGTAACATAGGGAAAGAGCGATGCATCTCACCTACTGCACATAGGAGGTGCAATGCATCTAGATTCCCAAGAGGGGTAGGTGCGATGGTCCAGGCACGAGACTTCAACTGGGTTCTTGGTCATAGTTTGTAGCTCAGTTCAGGGATTTAAGCCGAGCAAATGATAGTCAGTAATGCAAATCGCAGGGGCTGATCTAATGAGGCTACTTGAGCGACCACGAGGGCAATTAGGATTTTTGCAAATCAATTGTTCAGTTTATAAAAAAAACCTGGAGATAGACAAAAGTAGCATTGATCTACTTTGCACTTGCATAGAAAATGCAGTTCGAAGGCTAGCTGGCTTGACTTCAGGCTCCGTTTGTAAGTTTATAAAGCAAACAAATATAGACAAGCTATTCACTCCCCAGCGGAGTCACCATTTTGTTATCGGGAAATCCAGTGTCTATGCAGAGCTGCTAGTCCCACTAAGACGGGTAGCTATCTTAGAAACAAACAGATTAAAGTTACTTTTGTTTTCCTTTACGAGAAGTAGATAGGAGGGGAGAAAGGAATACCAACCTCAATCTCTCACTCGGTTCCTTGCTTGTTCCTCCTCTTCTCTGACAGATCTTTGTCGCTCTTTCCTTAATCGCTCCACTTCAAAGAGTACTTGTAAAGTCAAAGAAGCATAATACCTTCAAAGTGCAGAGATCTAAAATCATAAACAATATAGGACCAGATATATATTGACCACAGAAATGCATATATATTATCAAACATACAAGAATGTGGAGGAAAACTTGAATAGATTTATTGATGTAAAGGTTAGAAGAGAGGATTACAACCCATTGATCTGACCCAGCGTCATCCTCCCATCATGAAAGCCCTTCTTCACCTCATGAAAAGCTTAGATCACCCAACACTATGATATTCCACTAAGAAACCAACAACACTTCCTTACAAGATATAATATTCCAGCCTTTGGATCTCTGGGATGAGGGATCCATATATAGATGATTGCAGGGGGGTGAGTCAGCTTCTGGGATTTTTATTATTTTCTTCTCTCTGATAGTTCTTGATTCCACTTGGAGATTAATGATCTCTTACTCATCCCTGGGTTAATTCAGAGAGGCAAGTGTCACAGGAGAAGTTTCTGGAAGATTCCATGATCATCCACCTTGCAAACTGTCTCTGCCATTTGTCTACTCTTGCCCATCACACCCTACAAAAGGGCTTTTTAGTATGCATCGCACTTTTTTCACTGAGTAGGTGAGATGCATTGCACCCTTTGCACTGAGCAGTTTGTATGGTCTAGTTTTGACCAGTTCTGAGCAGTTTTTTGTGGAGAACTTTTGGGAGATGATGTAATCAGCTGACCTTGTTCCTTTAGGGTATGAAACAACACTTTTAGGGACTCAGAAGCCCTTGGTTTATGGACATATGTGATTGGGGTTGCAGTGCCCAAATATGTCTATAAAAATGTAGCCTATCTTTCAAACAAGCATGCCACTACATGATGTCATTGGAGGCATAAGTCAATGCATGTGGGTTGATCAAAACCTTAATCATTTTTTGTGAGAATTCTTCCTCAAATTTGATAATAAATTTTTCAATCTATAATTCCACATGATTGATGAGAATTTCGACCATGGAAATTTAGTAATCTTGATTATGTTGATTGTTTCCATATTGCATTATTTAATGTAGAGACTTACATGTGTCAAATGGGTGTTGATCATATGGTTGAGAGGCCCGAAAGTTGTTTTCTCCCTTGTTTAGGTTCAAATGCCACTTCCTTCTATGTTTTATCTTTTCAAGTCAATTATTGTTGAGATGTTAACTAGGCCTTCAACTCTAAAGAATCCAAATTACATTAGGCACCATCCTTGGAATAAGGAGAAGTGTTCAATAAGAATCCCAAAAACACATTACTCATAAAAATATATATAGATAAATAAAAAATCACATATATTTTTAGATTTTATTTTTTTTTATAATTTGTTTTAAAATGTATTTATTTATTAGTTAAGATGCTATTAAACAATGACATCAGTGAATCGATGCCATTATACTTGAACGATTAGTAATTCTCAAAACTTTTAATTAAAATGAGAGCATTATGCATTTGTTAAACAATTTCAACAATAATGTTATCGATAGTCTCAAGAATTTTAAATGAAAAAAGAGTATTGCGTTACGCATGCACTTCTCTAATCATATGATAACATATATGGAAATTGGCTGTAGAGTTTTGGTTTTGGAAAAAATAAAGATAGGAACTCCAAGATTGGAAATAGGGAGGTAACATCTAAATATAACACCACAATAAACATTTTTTTTATATTTTATCTCTCTAATTTTAAAATCTAGATAGAAATTTTATTTGTATGGACAAAGTTAATTATTTAGACTTTAAATTTCTAAATACTTTCTTCAAATATCATGTAGTAAATCTACAAAATATTTTTCCATTTCTCATTAACTAAATTTCATGAGGCATTTATCCTAATTTTTGTTATATTTTAATACATTATGCTACCAAAAAATGAGAGATTCTTGAAAAATTCAAGAAAAGGGAATTGAATCCAACTAAATTGAACTTACAATGATAACCATGATAAAGTGGCATTGATATGTATGCAATCATGACAAGCATGCAATGATTTTTTGTGGTTGACATCTTACATCCATAAAACCAAATCCACATTGCAAATACCATGATGAGCAAAGATGAAACATTCTATAGGTTAGGCTTGTGAGAGGCTGAGGTGCTTTGGAGAATAATAAGATGACAATTTCCCTAATATCATCTCTAGCTGATTGTTCCTAGTTATTTTCACAAACAAGTGAAAATTGATAGGTGGATAACATGATCAAGTCAAAAGGTGGATGGCTAGGATTCTTCTAACCATTCTTTATTTTTCCTTTATAAAAATGCCTACATTAAAATAATAAGCACACTAGCATATCATATGAGATGAAAAATTTATCATTCATTATAAGACGATAAATTTATCATTTAAGGGAGCACATCAACATTTCTCATATTATTCAATTTAAGCTAATCATAATGTGATAATCAATACACAAATTTATACTCCAAACATAACACATAGTAAGCAAAACTACAAATTCCATTACGCATTACCTTTTTATTATTGCTAATATCATATTAATACTCTTAACATTTTATAACTTATTAGCCATAACTATCAAAACTATTGTAATATCATATTTTTAAAGTATGTGGTATAGGCTCTGTATCAGAATTAGACTTCACACCCAAAAACTTGACTCTTCTAATGGTTCGGCCACTTTAGGTTCTTACCAGTGCCGAGCACACTGATACGCAGGCTTCTCGAACCAACTAAGGACTTTGAGTGATTACTCGTGATGCAAGCAGATCGGACTGAATGTCCGCAGATGCAGAGCAGGAGAACACTCGACTCAAACACACACACACACACAAGATTGCCTAAGACTCGATGATCAACAAATGAGCCTTACCCTTCTTTATATAGCATGCGAAGGGGGGACAAAAATTACTGTTGGTCAGATCGAAAAGACCTCAAGAATCATTTCTTTTTTCAGTCTTTATCAAAGCGATGTCCGCACAACTATTCGGGTCAGGCCGAATAATTGCTTTCGGGTAACGCATGTGATATTGTCTGTAAAGTAGATCCTTGTACCTAAAGTAAAAACAGACTCATGACTAGCTACACAGTGGATACTTTTGTACAAAAAGTCCACGAGAAAAGACTAGAAAGGAATATTTACAATGTGAAGGCTTTTGAACAGTAAAGAGCACGGGAACATTGATCACAATTAAGCCCTTGTGATTGGTACTTATTTAAAATAAAGTTAAGTCAGGGAATCTTTCTCTTTTGTAAAGCAAATCGTCACATGCCTTGGTGTATATTCTCCGGACTATCATTGGCTTCCCCAGTATGATCTGATGTTGGACTTTGGTTAGCACACACCACTCCAAGTGGTCTATCATGAATTCTTGGAGAGAATAATTGGTCATGTGGAAGGGATCCCATTCTTTGTCTGTCATTTCTCTGACTGTGCTGTAGATGCGATGGTAGCAGTCTCCAATGTTGTGATCAAAGCATCTTTGACAGTGTCTTCTTTGATATCCTTCATGATACACAGGGTCCATGGCTGTCCTGTTGACACCATAGTCTATCTACCAGTTTTGGAACCATTCACACTGCAAATTATTCTGAGAGGCTGCCATTGTGCTAAACTTCAATTTTGTATAATGTGTATCTGTTTTATCATCGGCATTCATGAAGTCCCACCATAGCTTTTTATAATCTGGAAAGTTATAAACTGTATCCGGGAATATTACCTTAGGATCATTTCTTGGCCATCTTGCACCTGATTGGACTTGTGGATTATTTACCCATAGATCCCTGGTACGATAGATACATAAGTATGCTCCATAGGTCCTGGTATTACTATCTCCCTGGTGTCCAATCCGTCCAACGTCATGGAAATGTGATTCTAAGGCTTCTCTTGCTGTCCTTGCATCAGCTTTGGCTTTAGTATATATCATGTCATGAATCCATTTTCTACCTTTTGGATATACTCTTTTTTCTGGCACATAGTGTTGAAGATCTGAATGAGGCTGGAGGTCTGCATCCAGAACTTTTGTATTCCGTAATTGCCATGTAGGATTCCAGCTGTTTTTGTATGTATCCAAGTCTTGATTATCTGGGATAGTCCTCAAGACTTCACACTTCTGACTTTGATCCCATTCAGTGACAATCATCATGACCTGTGCAGCACCTTTTTCAAGATATTCTCTACTGAGGAAATCAGGGAGGCAATTTTGTTCTCCTTTGATATGTTCAATAGAAAAATCAAAATTTGTGAATAATGCTTGCCATCTAGCGAATTTCGCTTCTTCTGGTTTTTTGATGTCTTTAGCCAAAACTTTCTTCATTGCTGAAGCATCTGTTCTGAGAAGGAATGGTTTATTTATGAGATAAACTGCAAATTTACTAATACAGTTCCAAGCAGCTTTTACCTCTCTTTCAATAATAGAATATTTTTGTTCAGTTGGGTTCCAAACCCCTGAGGCAAACTGAACTACTTGTTCTTCTTCACCAATCCTTTGCTTCAAAATTCCACCCCAACCTATGTCACTGGCATCAGATTCTACAATTTTTAATGCCTCATCATCAGCAATGTATAGAATAGGTAAAGATTTTACCTTTGCCTTGATTTCTTGAACTGCTCTGGTGTGCTCCTTTGTCCATGGGGGAGGATTTTTGCCAGTTCTTTTATTGAGCACTTTTCTATCAGTAGCACAGTCTTGATAAAAATTACTCACATAATTTAAACAACCAAGGAACCTCTGCAGTTGTGTCTTGTCCTTTAAGACATCTGGAAATTTGTCTGCAAACTCAATAGCATGCTGCTGCAAAGAGATCTGGCCATTTGCAATCTGGTGCCCCAAAAACTTTATAGAAGTCTGGAATAATTCCATCTTCTTTTTGCTAAGAACGAGACCATTTCTTCGGACTAGCTTCATGAAAATATTTACATGTTTGACATGGTCATCAAGATTTCTGGAATAAATTAAAACATCATCAATATATACAAGTAGCCAATCAAAATATGGCTTGAATATATCATCCATAACTTTCTGAAACTTGGAGCGAGCATTTTTGAGACCGAAGGGCATGACATTCCACTCATAATGCCCTGCTGGGATACTAAAAGCAGTTTTGAATTTATCTTCTTCATTAACAGCTACTTGCCAAAACCCTGCTTTTAAGTCAAATTTTGAAAATACCTTTGCTCCTGCAATTCTTCTGATCAAATCACCTTTGTGCGGAATTGGATAGGTATCATCAGCCAAGAATGAATTTAGAGGCTTGTAATTTATGACAAGTCTGGGAATACCTCTAATTTGTTCAGCTCTTTTATTCACATAGAACCCATAGCAGTTCCAAGGACTAGTGGATTCTCTGATTAGGCCTCTGTTGAGTAGCTGTTGAATTTCTTGCTGACATAATTTTCTATATTCTTGGCTCATTGGTATAGCTCTGCTTTTGCAAGGCTTACCTTTGTAACCTTCTTTGTAAGGTAGTTTGATCGTATGCTGCTTCCTGTGCCAGAAGGCATTTGGTTCTTCTGAGCAACATTTCTCTGCCAATTTTTCTTTTAGCTCTAGAATCCTTCTTTTGATCTGCGGCTGTTTCAGCTGTTCTTCTATTCTCAATTTGCCCTTTAGATCTTTAAGATCTGTCAGTAAGGATTCTGCTTTATCCAACTTCTGCATAGCTTGGACCATAGTGGAGACTCTGGGAGTAGAAACATAGGGGAGCTCAATCCTCTTTCTTGTTCCTCTGGATGTAGGCACAGAGATGAAATAACCAGCTTTACTCCCTTTTATTCTTGTTGAACCATGTGGTTCCACTGCAGCTAGAAAAACATTACCTAATATACAGTCAACAGGTATGTCTGCAATAGCGAATTTCATATATACACAATGAGTGTCAAAACATAAGGAAGCTCTAGGAATTTCATATTTGAGTTTCTTATTCCCTAGTCCTACCACTTCTCTTTCTGCAGAGACCCAGTATTTTGCTGGAATGTTTCTAATGTTAAGAATGTTGATGTCAGCACCAGAATCCAACAATGCAGTCATAAAAAATATTTGACCTTGGATACAGATTTTTACTTTAACATGATGTTGTTGATATGTAATAGTAAATAATCTCATATCCTGAAAGCCAAAATGCGGGTCTGACCTTCCTTCTGCAATTTCAATTTCATTATGGCGAGATCCTGTATTCCAGGATTCTTCTTCTTCTTCTTCTTCTTTAATCTCCTTTCCTTTCTTTATTTCTGCTATCTGTGCTTTGATGGCGGAGATTTCTGACTTGAGCTGGTGAATTTCACCACTCACTTCTCCCAAAGTCAGGGATCTTACTTTCCCTGGTTTTTGATGATGCATTTGGAAAGATTTAGTATTCCTTTCATATGAAGCATCAACAAACAATGGCTTCTTACCTGATTCTTTTGAAGCTTTAGATTTGAGTTGATTTGTAAAAGCTTCTATCAGGCAGTCTTTCATTGCACCATCTTCCATAGTCCTGATTTGGGCTAAAATCTTCATCTCAGCTTCTTCTTCAGTAGATGCCATGAGGACTTTTTCCTTGGGAGGCTTTGGCCTTTCTTCTTCTTCACTGGAGCTGTCAGAAACTTCAGAATCATTATCATAGAAAACATGACATGCACATTCATCGGAGTCCGAACAAGAACATTCTGATAAGTCTGAATCACTGTAATATGAAGATTTGGACATTTTTCTGTAACATGATACTTTGACTTGCATCTTAGACAGAAGAATGGGCTGGAATGTTCTTTCTTGACTTGTTTAGCTTTTTGGGCATAAACAGCTGTCTTTTTCCCCCTATCAAGTTTAGATTCTTCGCCTTGAGGACATCTCGAGGCTGTATGTCCCGTCTGTCCACATAACCAGCAAGTTATTTTGTTCCACTTTTCTTGCTTAGATGTGTGCAAATGGATGTCAGAGGGATTATAGTAGTGAGTCTTGGGAATGTACCTAAAATAGCCTTTTCTTTTAGGGGCTTTATCCCTTGTGGGATATTTTCTTTTACTTCTTGGGTAATTCCTTTTATTTCTATAGAAAGTCTCTTTAAATTCCCTTTTTGCCTTTTTCTTAGACTTTCTTCGTTTGAACAATGGGTCATCAACTGTTAGTCCATATTTACTGCAAATGGACTTTTTGTTTGGCAACCGAGATAATTTTTCTAGTGACTTATTCACTTTTGAGCTGGTACAAAGGCTGACAAGTGTCTTTGTAATTAGAGAATAGATTTCACCCCATGTATGTGACTCAAAAGGCAACTGAAAAATATCCTGCATTCTGATATAATCAACAAATCTGGAAGGCAAAGCAGCAAGGTATACCTGCTTCCAAAGCAGATTTTTGGAATCTTTTACTTCATATATCCGCTGCATCCAGTCCCTGTGAAAATCATCATATTGGGACATTTTGTGGCACTTGAGGTTCATCAAAATAACCTCATGTTTATTTGCTATTTCAGTCTCACAACCACACCAATGTTCTAAAATCATAGATGTTAAGGCACCAATCATGTTATTTGTTACAGTGCCATCCTGGTTATGAATCACATCTCCCTTTTCATCTTTCAGAACTTCAGCTTCCATAGTCTCAACCAACTTAGGAGATGATTCTGTTTCCCACCATCTGAGAAGAGTACCTGTAAAACACTGGATGATTGTTTTGCAAGCATCTACTTCTGATTTCCCCCTTAGACACATGAGTTTATATTCAGTATACATTATATCAATCATTTGCCGGATCTGGCCAATACTCATGTTATCTATGTTCCATTCTCTGTGGGAGTCAGGGAAGAAAGTATGTGCTTCAGGCAATTTTCCCTTTCCCTCAATATCAGGAGCAGAGTATCTGGAAAATCTATGCTCGAGGGGCTCATAAATTGGGAGGATTTGAGTTTCTGGTTCCTCAAATAAAGAAGCAATAGTTATCCTTTCAGGTTCTTCTTCTTTGGTCTCTTTGGGGAATAGCAGAGGGAATTTTTCTACATTTCTCATTGAATGTTCAATATTTATATTTCTTTTGATCAAAAATGAATTTGGAACTGGCTTTTCTACTTTTGCAACCTGCATTTTATCAAATTTCTCAGTCAAGCCAGTGAGGAGTTTTTTAGTTGTATCAACTAAATGTTCTCCTATCTCCTCAATTTTATTTAATGACTCTTTAGTATATGAGCGAGTCATACTGGAATCAAACTGAATACTATTCAGACAAGAATTTACATTATTGAAAGAAGACTGTACAGCATCCACTTGTTTCTTTACCTCTTCAGCTTTTGCTACATTCATTTCTAGACCTTTCAAAGCAGTATTTGTCCAATTTATTTGTTCACTAGCCTTTTGGATCCTACCATCAATCCCTAAGGCATTATCATCTTTCTGGACTAAAGGAATGGCTTTAGCAGCATTTGATTTTTCTCCTAAGACTATTCCTTTGTATGGAGGAAAAGTAGTCGGAGTTTCAACTGTGGACCCATCAAGTGCAGTCCACCCATGCTTATCTGGAACATTGCTACAAGAAGCACCAGACAAAACATTTATGGGAGCAATTTTGCTTTTCCATGAATAGAAAGATATCCATTCATTATTGTTCTCCATATAATATTTCCAATCTGTAGCCATTCTTCTTTTCTGCTCAGAGGTATACTCTTGATCAAACTCATCTGCTTGGGGATTAGTGAATAAATCCCAATTCAACATTTCTTTCATCCATTTTGCACTGATCTGAGATTTAGGACACCCATTCATAAGTGCAAAAAACTTATGCATCTCCATGACTACGGGTTTCTTACAATCTGAAGGGATCTGTTTGAATCTGCACTGTGGAATCAGTTCTGACTGTTCTATTTTTCCCAACCCATACCTAGGCTTTGCAGGTCTCATGAGACAGATCATCTGAGTTAGCCTGGGTTCTTCCTCTTCTATTGAGTGGATTATAAAAACATGATCATTATCAGGTTCAGGCTCATGAGGAAAAGGTATGTCAAAACATTTGGGATTTGGACACGAACTAATAGAAGTGGATGGTGGAGCAGTGCCTGTACGGGGATTATGATGTAGATGAATGTCTTGTTCTGCTAAACTGAGAAGGTTTACGATATTTGTACACTCAGGACATTTTACTTCTAAAGACGAAAAATTTACAAGCTGGGCTAGATCAAAAAGCTGCAAATGAAGACAAGAAGAAAATGAAGATGATGAACAAGCGGTATCTATGGTGGAAGGATCTTTGTAATATCTGGACATTTTACAGGCAGCATCTATTCCTTTTCGATCAATGGTTGATCTCCTGGGAAAAGATATTACTGCATTTGAAGCATTCTCGGTTATGTTGGCTGTCGTAATGTTCATGGGGAGTTGTGGCCTGGAATGATTAACAACCCAATGTTGTGGGAACTGTAGAGTTTCCCATTTTATCAACTGATGTTCAACTTTTTGATTTTTAGGGTCGGTTTTGACTACAACACTTGACTTGGAATCCCGACTGGGGTTATGACGGATTGCTGGCCACAAAGTGTTTGTATGTCTGAAACAGGCTTTGGTCTGAATGGCAATATTATTTCTTTTCTTTTTCATATCAAATCCAGTGGTATGGATTTGCAACTGTAGAATATCTTTGATGGTTTCATCAAATGTATAAACAGAAAAGTTTGGATAACAGTCAAAGTATACTGGGCCATCAGACAGAGGAGCAACAATTCCACCAATTATAGAATCTGTGTATCTATTGTGAGTTAGATCTCTAACTGTAGCAAGCACAAATGTGTTTAGTCCTTTATGAACCAAAGGATTAATGCCAACTCTGATACAACCAAGATGTAAGTAATTTGTTTTTAATTTTTTGGCTTCTGCTTGCAGAGCTTGGGGATTAAGCAGAGGGATAGTCTGGATACTATCAGAATTTTCCTGAACTTGACTAACTGACTCTTTAATACTAATCCTAGAGGCAACAATTAAATGAAATGGGGCTAAGTCACTATAGACTTCTGAAGGTGTAATGTCTGGTAGAGCCCACCTAGAGGAAGGCAGACTTTCTTCATATGTCTTTTCAACAGAGTTTAAAGTTCTGCTTGCATTATTTTCAAACATCTCCCTGAGAGGACTTTCTGCAGTCTGATCTTCTTCAAGCTCTCTGAATGAAACAGATTTTCTGAAAGATTCCATTTTAAAATGAGTAAGATTCTGAGTACCAACCTCTAGAACCAGACGTTACTCGCTCTGATACCAATTTTCAGCAGGGGCTTCTATCACAAGCTTGCTCTTTCTCTGTGTCTGTCAGTTCTTTCTGATAGCCAACTCCTGGTGAACCAGTGGTGAACCTACTGAGATCTTTCACGCTCTGATGACCTTCACAACGGCATCCACGCCTTACACGGTCTTGGCGTCCCTTCAATCCTTTGGCGAACTTCCTGTGAACTTCAGATGAAAGCACAGAGAGAACTACTATCACAGCGGACTTCTATAAATGCACAGAGGTACTCAAATAAGAGAATGGCATACTCATTTTTTTTTATAATAAGAAAATCTTTATCAAGGTATAGGCTCTGTATCAGAATCAGACTTCATCTGTTATTGGCTCTGATACCAATTTTCAACAGGGGCTTCTGTCACAAGCTTGCTCTTTCTCTGTGTCTGTCAGTTCTTTCTGATAGCCAACTCCTGGTGAACCAGTGGTGAACCTACTGAGATCTTTCACGCTCTGACGACCTTCACAACGGCATCCATGCCTTACACGGTCTTGGCATCCCTTCGATCCTTTGGCGAACTTCCTGTGAACTTCAAATGAAAGCATAGAGAGAACTACTATCACAGCGGACTTCTATAAATGCACAGAGGTACTCAAATAAGAGAATGGCATACTCATTTTATTTTTATAATAAGAAAATCTTTACAGAATGCTCTCAGAGCTTTTACAGAGATTGATTCTATCCAGAAACAGTCTAAACCTGCTTTTACCGGACTTTTTACAGCTTAAAATTAAGCAAGTTACTACCGGAGGCTTCTGGCAAGGTATAGGCTCTGTATCAGAATCAGACTTCACACCCAAAAACTTGACTCTTCTAATGGTTCGGCCACTTTAGGTTCTTACCAGTGCCGAGCACACTGATACGCAGGCTTCTCGAACCAACTAAGGACTTTGAGTGATTACTCGTGATGCAAGCAGATCAGATTGAATGTCCGCAGATGCAGAGCAGGAGAACACTCGACTCAAACACACACACACACACAAGATTGCCTAAGACTCGATGATCAACAAATGAGCCTTACCCTTCTTTATATAGCATGCGAAGGGGGGACAAACATTACTGTTGATCAGATCAAAAAGACCTCAAGAATCATTTCTTTTTTCAGTCTTTATCAAAGCGACGTCCGCACAACTATTCGGGTCAGGCCGAATAATTGCTTTCGGGTAACGCATGTGATATTGTCTGTAAAGTAGATCCTTGTACCTAAAGTAAAAACAGACTCATGACTAGCTACACAGTGGATACTTTTGTACAAAAAGTCCACGAGAAAAGACTAGAAAGGAATATTTACAATGTGGAGGCTTTTGAACAGTAAAGCCCACGGGAACACTGATCACAATTAAGCCCTTGTGATTGGTACTTATTTAAAATAAAGTTAAGTCAGGGAATCTTTCTCTTTTGTAAAGCAAATCGTCACATGCCTTGGTGTATATTCTTCGGACTATCATTGGCTTCCCCAGTATGATCTGATGTTGGAATTTGGTTAGCACACACCACTCCAAGTGGTCTATCATGAATTCTTGGAGAGAATAATTGGTCATGTGGAAGGGATCCCA
>APFE031485004.1:335915-404292 GCA_000404065.3 Pinus taeda | reverse complement strand
CAATAAAGAATCATTTCATATTATTTCTGGGTTTATTTGCATTATCTTATATTTTCTTATCAGATCTATATTATTTCTAGGTCAGATCTATAACATTCAATGATGTTCTATCATGTTTATCTTATGATTATCTTTGGGACTAGATATTACTGATAGTTGTTTGAGAGTGGCAAGAGACCACCTTCAAAAATATACATGTGATGAATTAAAAGAATTCTAGTTTGGTCATTTGAGTACAATTAATGCTAGAATTTGATTTGCAAATGATATGTTATGATTATTGACAACATATTAGTGGTTTCAGGTACAAGTCACGTTCTTCACTAAAGGAATCAAACATGGGTGATAGGATTGTAAAGTACAAATGAAATTTCATGAGAGGGGTGGGAAAATATCCCTAATTCTACCCATTAACACTCCCTTTATGACTTGGGCTAGATGGTATTAGAATGTCTTTGCCTTATAGCTCACGATGCTATGAGGACATGCCTGGGACTGGGTCACTTGTGAGGATTTACTATGAGGCACACATCAAGTTATATTCATTGATCCTCATCACCATTTGTCTCACAACAAAGGGTGAAAGAAGAGATGACAATGATCTCCACCATCATGCCCATGTTCCCCTTTTTAGTCATGGATGCATGAAGGAAAAGCATCGTGGCACCTTGGAATTTCGAGGAGATGTTCTTGAAGGGCACGAATGACTTGGAACTCTTAGCATCATGAAAATTTGAAACGTAAATGATGGCTCATGCTGATGAATTTATAAGCACTAAAATAGCCAATATAAATAACTCTTTTTTGAGGAAAATTTAATTTATAAGTTAAAAGCTTTGGAAAGGGAATAATAGGTGTAGATATAAAAGTTCAATCTAATAATAACCATAGCAATCATCTTCACACTTGGAAAAACTTAAAAAAGGTAAATAACTCATAAGTATCTAAATTGTCCTAATACCAAAGGAACATGGTGACATAAATTCAAAATAGAAACATTAATTCAATGACAATCTACTCTTACCAAGAAATTAAAATTTAGGGAAAATGAATTTCATAAGAGAACCACCATGTGGCCAAAAACATAACACAAAATCTCCAACTAAGGTTTTAACTTGAGAAAAATTAGGGTGTAGTTGGGGACAGAAATTTGGAACCTACTTATTGACTTAAGTTAATGAACATAAAATGGAGAGTTCAAATTAGGATTAAGGGACAGCTACGAGAAGAACTAGGGAAACATGTGTGGGTGAGGGAAAATAGTTTTTTAAAAAGAAATTAAGAAAATAATTTCATGAGAGATCTGGTGAGGGATTGACATTGAATAGTCAAAATATTGGAATAAAGAAAATAATTATCTTTCATGAGGTGCCAAGTTTCACTATTGAAACTTTCTATGAAAAAAGAAGCAATTTGAAAGAAAGGGACTTTTTGAGCACCCTATTGTTGGATGAGTGTCCTAATTATAATTTGCATTTTTATGCGACCATTAAAATCTATGGTGAGTTTGGTGAAAGTGGAGGCCTTGTGAGTGAGAACCTCTTGATATTGAAAGCTCTCCTCCATCTGCTAGTGCACTTGTCTTCTGTAAATCCCCATCGTAGATCAAGGATCTGTGGGGAAGAATACTACTCAAGGAGATGCCAAAGAGATTCATTGTTGAGCTAGAAAAGTTAGGCAAATTGTGAAAATTTAGGAGGGACAAAGACTTCTCAATGATTGAAGTCAAATGTTATAGTCGCATGGAGAATTGGATTTGGACATTAATGCACAATAATGGGTACCTGTATTCTAACATTAGAAAGAATTTAGTGTAGAAATTCTTTAAGTAATGTTAAAATTGTAATATTGACTCATTATATCACGATTCCATAAATGGTATATGATTGCACTAAAGTAATTTATATATTATCAGGCCTGTAATGAATAGAAATGTATTAGTATGATCAATAAATGAATTATACATTATTGTACCTTGAAGAAAATCTATTATTCTAAATTGTTAATTGATTTTGTATAGATATACAAAAAAATTTCAAATAGAGTTCAACAATAAAATTGATTCCTACATTAATGATGACCTAATCTATGAGTTGGTAGATTTTCCTTTAATCCTCGATATTATAATGTTGCAAGTTGTTAAATAAAGAATAAATTTCAGTCTTAACTTCTTTATTGGTTAGTTAGAACTATAACATTACATGCCCAACATATATAGTTATTGGGGGATGGTGTTACACATGATTCATATGTATGCGATTGTCGATTGATCTTGATGAAATTTGTTGTATCAAGGTTAATACATGAATGGAGAATATATCCAAACAATTGATCTCAATCCTGGATAAGACCTCATTTACTTTTGTGACTTCAATCTCATCCGATTTGGATGCACCTATTAAAAGGGAAGTTACAGGAGAATTCCAAACTTTGAGTTTAAAGTGTTATTTACAACCTTCTTTAGCTAAGTCAACTAATTTAATCGTATCTTCTTCTACATCTAATTTCAATATTCCAAACTCAACTTAAAAATCAACTTAGAGGTTGTTGACATTAATATAACTTTAGATAATAACTGTGGATGTTGTTGACTATAACTTCAACATAATTATTACAATGGATTTATGTTGAAGTTATATATAATGGTAGAAAATCAATATAATGAAATTTCGCTTAAGTTGGTACATAAAAATATGACTTCATATTACAAGAGACTCATCAAAGTTTTCACACCTTTGTAAGTGCAATGGATGGAAGCAATTACTTGATAGGAACATTAATTATAGGATGAAACCATATTGTTGACATGGATTTTGTGCACCCTAGTCAACACGAGAGAAACAACCTAGACTAGAGCTCTTTAATAGCACTAGTTGTTTGGTGTGGTCGTCCTTGACGGGTTTAGAGGCTTTGCTAACCTTCTGCCTCTTCCTTAATGAAAGGAAAAGACAATGAAAACACTACCCTAAAACTATCCTAAATATATGTAATGAAATATATACAGTGGAATTACAATAATGACACTATGCTACAATGACACACTATATACATATATATAAAGATTCATGACAACAAACTCAATGTAACTAGCGTACGTTATGAATTCATATTATGTTTTATATATATAATGAAGAATGAATAAGGATACTAAATAAAGATGCAATAACTAATCTAAAATAGCGACAATTCCTGATAAGAAAGTAAAGATGAAAAACCAGAGAAATGCAGAAATGCAGGTCTTCAGCTTGTATAAACAAAATAAGGTCAAACTAGATTCACTTATATATTGATACAGTAAGAAATGTCATGAGATACAACTACTATTGGTTTTAGCCAAAGAGAAGGAGAACTACAATGATTTCTAAAGTTTACATGATATTTCGATAATCCATTATTGAATAAAATCAATCAATAAACTATGAAACAAGATAACACATCTGAAATGATTACCATATAATTGTCAATTCAATTTAGAAAAAATGACATCCTTTACAATCAAAATCCTAGAATCAAATCACAAGGACTTGAATCATAGTAATGCTCAAAAGCAGTGTCATTCTTAAGATTCAAACCACTATAGGATCATACAATTGCTATAGAAAATGTTGGACACCTAATCCTCAATGGGTTAGTGTGGAAGCTGAATAGCCTAAGTAGTCTAAGAGACCGTGGGATGTGAATCCCAACGGTCACAACAATGTACTATAAATGTATATCTCCTGTTAATAAAAATGAACTCACATGATTTATCTTTCCTATTGTTCTTACTTCCATGTGTGTTTAACATGGTATCAGAGCAGGCGTATTCCTGCCCTGCATAATTATTTTTGAGCCATTTGTTTTATGGCCCTTATGTGTATGTGCAGATCATTTCATGAATATTTTCTCATGAATATTTCTTCGGCTCAATTTTAGCTGCCACCTGATTATACTGCTGCTGGTGTTTGTTGTCCATAAAATTTGCTGCCCCTCTGTCTGATTGTTCAGTTCTCTGACTCATAAAAGTTTCAAAAAGGGCGTTTTTGCACTTGCGCCTCCATTGATTATTCTGTGCTCAGATCTGAAATAATCTGCCTCTGCCTTATTCCAGCGCTGCCTCATAACACATTTGTCCATTCTCAGAAGCGTTGTACGTTAAATTTTTTCATGAATAGCACTGGCTCATGACTGACAATGCTGAGTGGTGTATGATGAATCTCGTTGTTGAATGATGAGCTAATTTGATGAACGCCTAGAATCCGCTCCTGTTGAATGTGTTTGAATGCATGTGATATGTATGGCTAAAGGCGGCTTATTTCTGGTATCGGAGCTCTGCTCTTCTTTGATTCATCTGGTAAACCTATGGATGGATATGTTCAATTAGGGTTGATTAAGTTACAGTGTTTTTCCCATGCTCTTACACAGTATTTTGTTATTTGATAATGGACATTGGTGTTTATCACAAAATGAATATACTCTATTGAATGAATAAAAGGATTGGGTCTTTAAAGATAATACACATGGGCCTGGAAGAGGTGGATTGAAGGTCCGATCTTATTTTCAGAAAGTGGTTTGGAGAATATGACTGGAGGAAGTATTACATGTATTCTATGGATATCATCGACCGTGTGTTAATGAATTTTTGGTCCGTAAATTCTGCTGGAAAGTGACGATTGCAAAGGAGTTGTTTGTCAAGGCATTTATTTATCAAAAACATGTTAACAGAGGCAATAGAGGCAATAAAATATTAGACCTCTTATGGTAAATCCAGGAATTAATTGCAGTCAGGAATTCGAGTAAAAGTCTGTTTCCATATATCGAAAGTTCACTCTGGATGCAGGCTGTGGGATCTTGTTATTATTTCCCCTAGCTGGTGAAGTTCTGGGATGAGAGGCAGCGTATTTTGTGGCATAGAGTGAGTCCCTGAAGCACACCCAGAGGGGACATTGTTTATTAGTTCAAGGTAGTGTTCAATAAGCTGTAGCAGACTTGAATCCGCAATACATTTCTTCATACATGTCCTTCAATCAAATATGAAATTATATATTTATGCAGCCATCGGGTTTCCTCTTATTGAAGCCTCTCCTCCTATCTCGCTGTTGAGAGCTAAGATTGTTTTATTTTGAAATCACAACAAGCAAGATATCTCAGCGTGTTGTGGTAACGCTAAGAGAAAAACTGGAAATGCAACCGTCATATTGAATGGTGGTTCAAGCCATTGTCTCTCTTTGTTTTCAAGATACAGCTCTGCAAGTTGTTTTGTCACAGGGACATGTTGTTCGATTCAACTGTAAATTATATGAGTTTATAGCTAGTCCGATCTGAGAAGTGAATAGTGTATCCCTCTATAAAGAAAATACATGGCAGTGGAGCATTCTTTTGTGGCTTTCCAAATTCATGATCTAGTTGTGAACCAGTGGATGATGGTAAGCGAGATCCAAACCCTAAATGAGATCCAGCAAGTGTCCACCATATTTACATTTGTAGAACACATGTCCCAGTCCGACCCAGCAAGTCGAGAACCAAGAAGTCAATTATTTTGAGCCTAGTGTTGTTTTTTTTGGTTGAGGAAGAGGTGTATCTTCAATATAATATAGTCTATTGTGGCATTCTTACACGAATTGAAGGGTTGCGTAAAACGTTGCTAGTTGTATGAAGTATGTTTACCCTATCAATAGTCATTGTCTAAGATTAAACCACGCATGTCAACAAGATTAAGCCACGCATGTTAAGATTGTGCTCTCTGCTTTAGATGGGTGTTAGCATACGTGCATTTTGGAAGGTTGTGCAATTCCATAAAAGCACACAACTCCATTTTATGCTCTAGATTCAATCTCTTAAGGGCTTTTCCACTGTGTTTCAAGCCATTTACATTTAACCTCCGAAAGTTGGGTGCTCTCGCGCAGGCCTCCTAAACTGCCCACAAGTATAAAGTCCCCGAGACAATTCAAAAAGTAACGCATTTTGCCTACTATGGTTACTTCATGTAAATAAAGTGCAGGAAATTGAAGTTATTAGCAAGCCCATGCCTAAACGATGGCATCTGGCTCCAAGAAGGTAGTGTTGTAGATTGATAGAAATTAAAAACAAGGCATTGAAAATACCAGTTGCGCCTTGTGGGTGAGGAAGGATTAGCTCCAGTTGAGGTTCTCATGAACAGGACATGAATTCAATTTTTAAACAGGTTGAGGTAGTATTTATTTATGTCTTTACATGTACCATTTTGCATTGGGAATCTACCTTTTGAGTTTCTCTCCAACATTTTAAGCTCACTATTTTTAGCCAAATTTTAAAGTGGTATATGTTGAAAGTTGGTCTTAACGGTTGCTCCAAAGCCTACCATTAAGGCTTGATATTGTTTGTAGAAGAAGATATTGCATAATTGCTCACACTCTTTATTTTCCCACTGCTAAGAAAAATGGCTAAGCTTGAAAGAATATTAGAGTTATTGAGAACTCTAATTGTATCCACTGCTGACAGCGCAATCATAATCAATAAAGACATTATTGCTGACATTCAAAAATGTATACAAAATGCACAAGAAAAGATAGAATTTTTACAGCTTGAATCATAGCTACAGCAAGAAGAGCTACGTCAAAATAGACATCATTCTGAACCTGTTTCTGTTCAGAACATTGAGACTGCAACCCATCGGTAGCAAGTCAATAATGTTACAGTTCATTCAAATAAAGCAACAGTTGTACATGCAGATGCAGAAACTCAGTTTGCACTTCCCAAGCCCATCATCAGACCTTGGGAACAAGTTGTCCACAACAAGCACAGAACTGGTCTTGGACATGACAAGGACTTGTCCTTTCATATTCCAGACTACGCCAAGCCCATTCAGTTTCAAAGTGCGAGATTCATTCATGACAGTTCACTTGCTCCTCATGACACTTCACCTCCAGCTGTTCCAGATTCTACTCGTCTTCCACCGCAACAACAACAACAACAGATCATGAAATGCCAACACTGTGACCGAGTTGGCCATCTGAAAGATCACTGTTTTGATCTTCATCTATGTAAGCACTGTCATAAAACTAGTCATTCTTCACACAGATGCTTCAGAAACAAACATCTTGCAAGAACAAAGATTAATTTTGGATGGATCGCTTCTTGGCAATGGGCATCAACAACAAAGAAGATATTCCAAACACATGCTAGAACTTGTTCCAAAGTATTGAAAAGTCTTGCAGCTGAGTTTTCTCCATCATCTCACCTTGTATCTGACAGGGGGGGAAATGATGGTCATCTACAAGCTTCAGAGTCACATCAAGCGAGCCTGAGCCACAACCTGCCACACCAGTTTTCAGAGTTGTAAGCCAGAGACGAAGATGCCCCGTGAGCATTGCCTTCAGTTGGCAATCTGGGACACTTCCTCTAGCAGAAGACTTCAGTTTTCTTACTAGTTTTGGAAGAGTTATGGAACTGCACTAAGCGTTCAGTATTGGTGGTCATCCTTAAACCACCGCCCTTATACAACATTTCAGAGAGCACATTCAGCCTAGTGCTGCATTGTCATTTTGCACATTTTGTATTATAGCTCTCTTCTTGGACTCATACATAACCCTTTGGATTAAGGGGGGGAATGTTGGACACCTAATCCTCAATGGGTTAGTGTGGAAGCTGAATAGACTAAGTAGTCTAAGAGACCTTGGGATGTGAATCCCAACGGTCACAACAATGTACTATAAATGTATATCTCCTGTTAATAAAAAATGAACTCACATGATTTATCTTTCCTATTGTTCTTGCTTCCATGTGTGTTTAACAAAAAATTAAACTAAATTAACAATAGAAAAAAAGAAATGCAAAAATGCTTACTAATTGTTCACAAAATCAAATCATAAAACATGAATAAATAACCTTCAAAAAGCTTGCAAAATTAAAACTACAAAAAGCTTTAAAAAATAGTATTCAAGCAACCCTGGAAACAAAAGTTATAAGCCTTTATTAATGGACTCAAATTAGAATAACAAATCTTACAAAATTTTCCACCATCACTACATGTGCAAAATTTCTAGCTTACAGAAGATTCCACCATCACTACATATGCAACATTTCTCCCTTAATATCTTACCTACCGGTGGGCCCCCTAAATTAAAGATCAATCCCCTTTTTTTTCACTTACAACAATGAATTTATAACCATTCATATGTAACAGGAGGATTCTCTCGGACAACTCGAATTTGATGTCAAATCATATCAACAAACAAGATCTCTGATGGATATTGTTCCTTGAACTATTTTCAACCTCTGCAGATAGATTCCTCTTATTAAAATCCAGTTTCTATGCCAATGATTAGCGAACCCATAACATAATTTCTTAGATTTATAATTTCCACAAATGTTTGAATTTTTGGATTGGTTTTATCAACAAGGCTTATGATCTTCAAAATAGACATTATCAAGAAAACAAATTCAAAGTTATTATGGTCACATCAGTAAAGGTTGTAGTTCCATGTTTCCTACCAGTTTAGATTTAGCTTATGCACATTGCTTTTGTAACTCGTAGATAGGGGAGTGGCTTTAGAAAGCCCCTTAAAGGCATAGGATGACACTTTCAGAGTGACTTAGATTACCTACATAATGTCTTGGATGCATAAGGTAGTTATAGGTACTCAAAGGACATAGCATGAATGAGTAATTTTGAATGTGAAATGGATAAGGCTACCAAAGAATAACCAAAAGACACCTAAAGTTATACTCATAAGAATTTTCATGTATGCTTTTGTTTTTAAAGTAGTGTTCCACTATGAGTAGAGATTTCATCAACTCTCTTGCAAGTCTTAATAAGGATGCTCTACTGACCAGCTTTGAGATTAGACTGGGTTGTAATAGCTACATATGCAGCTCATAATATAGACTTTTAACTTTATATAATCCCATGGCATAATTAAAGACATGACTATGAGTTACTGTTATACATGATATGAAATTTTGTATAAAGAGTAAAAAGGAAATTTCTTGAAAATGATTTGTTGTGACAAAAAATTTATGGTTTGATAATTGAGTTCTTTTCTTTTTAGTTTTGCATTATTAATGATTACCTAAACTGTAAATTTCTTCAAGGAAAATAGTTCAGAAAAATCTTAGAGAAAAACTAATAAAGGTTAAAGTCTTTAGAGAAACCAATTTTAGGAAAGTAATTAAAGAAAAATGATTCAACTCTTCCAAAACAATATTAGGTAACAAAATATCAGAATGAAAGACATTTTAATGGAACAATAGAACCAAAAGAAATACAATTACTTCCTTCAATTAGTCATGAAGATGTTCTCCCAATCCAGCTGAAAAGATAATGCCTCCAAAATTCCAATAAATCATCATGGCCTCATTTATTTAGAAAACTTGGAAAAATATCTATCAACTGAAAACATATTAACAATTATGGGAGCAACAATACTCCCTTAAGATTAGTGTATTAGATGACAGTGCTAATTATTTTAGAAGACATAAAAATGATGTTGCACCAAACTAACAACTACACGCAACATTTCTTTTCTTATTTAATATCCTACTTAACCTAAGAAATGATCCATTTTCAAGCATATGAATAATTCCATTGAAGCTATGTGTGTAACAAAATTATGTATATACTCACATTCAAGTTTGAACAATATACTTTAATAAGTACCGAAACCTAAGGAACCAACTGCCTTGAATCATAGGATATAAAGGGTTGCCAAAGAAGAGAGTGGTGGCTCAATCTTACTGTTGTCTAGAACCAATGTTCAATGTTATCTTGGTGTTCATGGTTCACTTCCTCATTTATACCACTTTTCATATCTCCCTTTATCATGCAATGTAGATCATCTTCTTTCGAATGGTTTCTCTCTTGGATGCATACTAGATCTAGCGATATGCATGTCAAGAACTCCTAGATCTTAGGTCCTAGTTGTTTCTCCCCGTTGAATGATTCTTCAGACTCCTCTATAGGTTGGAAAGGGTGATCAAAGGAGGCTTCTATATCTTCTTGTGGGTGTAGCTCACAGGAATCTTGTTTTTCTATCACTTATGGAGAGGCAAATAGGTTCTTGACTGCTTCCCATATTTGTTCTTTCTGAGAGGTAGAGGTTGAGACACTAGCGTGTTATCACCTAGATTTACCTCAAGTTGAAGGGAGGAAACTTCCAGGTTACCCACAAACCAAGCTTAGCCTTGTAGCTATCCTTACAAGGCCAAGAGAGGGCTCTCTCCTTTAGAATCTCAGTCGAGATGACTAGACCAGGTAAAGGATTTTAGGCTAGGTATAGTAGCTTGAAAGGTTTTGATTGAATTTGTTGGTGTTTTGCTGGATCAGATGGAGCTGGGCAGTTTAGGTCTGGGAAATTAGGTCAGAAATGCAGGGTGTTTTATGGGGTAAGGTAGGCATAGGAATTTAGCACTTTAGGCTTAATGGTGTGAGGTGTTTAAGACTAGTGAGGAGCTGAGGAGGGCATGTAACAATCATGGATCCTTCTCAAAGAGTAGAAAACATGAAATATTGAATGATTTCCCAAGGCAGAGCATTGTTATAATGGATTCTACATATCTAACTTGATAACATTCAATAAGAAGCAATGACATAGATGATGGCATACATAAAAGCGTAAAAAAATGATTACAAAAGAAGAAACTGTGCTAAAACTCCATACCACAGGGATCCCTTAAAAATAGCTGCAAATCCTATTAATCTCCTTGCTAAACTACTTACAATGATGTACAATCAAGCTCTGAGCATCCAAATGAGTCCAACCCTTACGAATGACTAATAAAATACATGATATAGACATCAGAATCACTCATCCTAGCCATTAAGGGTCGAATCCATGAGAAAAGGAGTTGTTTCAACAAATTCTAAACAAGGAACTAAATTCTAGGCTACCTAACAACTTGCCTCTAAAAGAGGGGAAACTGATTCATTGCCCTCAAAACAACCTTTAATCTAATGAATCTACCATGTAAAACTATTTAACCATCATATTTACAATCCATGACATCAATTACAATAGTAAATCATCCACCATAAAGAGAAATTGTGATCATAGTCGAAAACTGGCAAAATAGGCATCTTGAGAAAAATTTACTTTGCGCACAACGCCACTGGATCAACATGTAGTGCTACTTTCAAACTACTTTTAGACGTCTTTCCATATTCCAAATTGATCCCATGATAGCTCATTGGAATGTTCTTCAAGTCTATTTTCTGGAACACCTAGAATTGCTGCATTTTGAGCTCATTTGACCCCTTAAAACTAAATTCTCCCAAGGCTACTTCTGTATGTCCAAAAAGTGGCAGAAAGGTCAATTTTGGAGTGTTTTTGGACCTTTTGGTGGACCAATTTTGCTCCAAAAATTCTGAAACTTTCTAGGGTGCATGTCCGCCCTGAATCCAAAAATGTAAGCCATTCCTCCATTGGATGCCCCTAGGAAAAGTGCAGCTCCAGTGGCGCTACGCTTATGGGTAGTTTTCCTATGTATTGAATTTCAAAATTTACAGAATGACAAAATTTGCTTAAAAATTGCCCAAAATTGGTGTGAAACACCACCATCATGTGATTTGATGATCCAAGGAAGCCTCAACCAACATTCTAAGTCTATTCTCCTCTTTCTTGCCATTCAAGGCCCGCCTTAACCTAGCCTTAATCTTTTTTATTCTCATATTGCAAATCTTATTGCAGGTCATGTAGTGATATGCCATGTGTCTAAGCATCTTGTTGTCCCTGTTGGCCTTCTTTAATAGCTCTTCAAGGTGTAGATTTACTCTTTCAAGCCAAGCCTGCGATTTTCTTAGTTTAGTTAGCTCTTCTCTTATGATCTTGCCTCCCTTATGAGGTTTTCTGTGCTACTTGGTTCTCTCTGCTGAACTGTCACTAGCTATATTTTCCTCATCATATTCATAATCTCCTCTATCCATGTTTAGAAGATTTTTTAGTTGCACACTTTGTAGACAAAAATGAAGGGAATGAGTGGGATTTCTTTAGGGTTTGTAGGGATGTGTTTAGGATGGATTTATACACTTATGGGTAAAGCATGAATCATGAGAGTGAGGGAGAGGGTTTCTCAAATGAGGGATATATGAGGGAATATAGATGAGGGGTGATGGAGTGATATAGAAAGGATTTTAGTTCTAGTGATAGGTGATGGGGAAAACAAACCAGTTAGGGTTTTATAAGGGAAAACTAGGATTTGATACTAAGTGTGAACGAAATGTCTAAAAAAATTATTATGCAAGCTAAACATCAATTGGAGTAGGGCAACTTACTTGTAGAAGAGGAAATTGCAAAAAAATTTGTGAAATTTTGGTGTTTGAGGTGATTTTGAAGCTCACTGCCCTACGCGCAGTGCCTTCACCCAGAAGCACAGTGCCTGCTCCTACACGCAGCTCCAACCAGATTTCTTCAGAAGCACAGTGCTGGTTTCCTATGTGCAATGCCTCCCTTCTTCTGCTCAAACTTGCTTGGATTTCTTCTTTTGTTTCTCTCCTTTGCACTTTTTTTTTGCAAGATAAGCATAATGATGTAGAAAATAGAATGAGAGGGTTTATGTATGGGTACAAATTTGATTTTTCACTTTTTGAAAACCCACTTTTCAAACGTTCCTTGTCTTTTTGATAACTCAGTTTTTTAATGCTTGTTCTCATTTTTCCTTTGCCAGTGGATCAATTCTCATGCTAACTTGATTTGTTGCAGTGCTTTTTGTTAGGCAATAGGAATAGATGCTTAGGGGTAGTTGGGAATCATTATTACATATAGAGACATGAAATTACATAAGAAATATAAATAAAAACTAAATACTCTGTTTTCACCTCAAAACATGTTTTGAGGTGAAAATTACATTAGGCTTTAAAAAAAATAACTTATGACTTCCAAGAAACTATGATTGAGTTTATTTACCAACCTCATGTTTTTGTTGATCATTATTAGCATTTTAATCATCAAATTTTGACTTTGGTGGAACCCTAAAACCTAATGAAACCAAACCCTATGACCTAATAAAATGAACTGTAGAGTGAGTCTGAACCATGATTGAAGACTATATGGAAGAGGATCAGCAAGTATACTCCATGAGGGAAAAAATGAAGTGAACACAACCATCAGTGGATCCATGACCTAATGGAGTGATGAAACATTCACAGTATGAGACTCCTACTATGAAAATGCAAAAGAGTAGATTTTGATCCCTGATGGAAGTATGAAAAGACTGACACTAACATTGGCTCCAATGGGGATGGTAGCTCCTTAGAGGTGCCAAGAACACTGTAGACCTAGTAGCCTTATCCATTGGGCAATATGGTCAAACAACTCGAAGACTAAAAACTAACTCGAAATTAACAGAAAAAATGACTCAAGACTTACTTAGTTGAAACAAGTACTTACAAAACTTATTAATGGTAGTAGACCATCGATATTTAAAGGATTTAAATACTAATGAAATCCACCTGCCTACTAAAGAAATATGTACAATCATGTGAAGTGAACCTTCCAATGTAACCAATCTAGCAGATAGATACTCACTGAAATTCTGCTCTCAATTTCCTCAAGCAGGAAGAACAATGTACATGTAGGCAACTCACAATAACAACTAAAACCAAGGCTTATGCTAATGAACCAAGCAAATTTCATCTTCTCTAATGCTTGCAAAAGAATCCCGAAAGGATCTTGAAAATCCTGAGACAATAGCTTGTCTTGAGATCCAGTAGCAAAAATACAAGTACTCCCTTCATTCTGATCTGAAAGAATAGTTGGTTTCTGATTGATAGGAAGGCATAGAGAAGTATAAGCTTTTGCTATCTAAGTGTTGGTTGTAAATTCCTCGAGTATGAGAAATTTTGACTCAATTTCTAGCCTATTGTCTCTCTCAAGCTCATACTCCTGAATTTCAGAAGTGGAAGAAGCTTCACTAACACCTACTTGACGATGTGAAGACTCCAAACCTACATTAGCTTGGGCTATAACATGACCTTTTAGGAGTTGATCTATCTCATCTTTAGATAGAGGAGATAACACCTTTTGTTTTGTTTTGCTAAAACAATAATTGTCTTCTTGAAATAACAATTCAAAATATGAAATATGAGAAGAAAAATCTGAATGACAGTCTTCAATTCCCTGGTCTTCTACAATTTGAATACATTGTTGATCATCTTCATATGACATGGCAACCAGATTTTCATGTTTCTTATTGCACTCATCAGTCATACGAGGGAATACTTCAGATAGTTCTTGAAACTACACTTCTAACATTTACCACTAAGTTATCCAAAGAAGATTTTTCACTTACTTAAAAAAATATCTCATCTTGTTCTTCATAAAATGACTGGATTACCTCCTCATGAAGGCTTTGTTCTAATGAAATGATAACACTTGGGTCAATAACTTTGTTTTCTTCATTCTAGATGATCTCAACAATAGAGCTCTCCTTCATGGGATGCAGATCAAAGTACTCTTCATCATCACGATCTGAATATAGATCTGAAATAGCCAACTTGACTTTATCACAATCCGAAATTGGAACTTGATTTTCTTGCATATTGTCTTCTACTATGAGTAGATCTGAAATAAGACCTTGGCTTCCATCATTCTCAATTGTACAAACATCTTGAACCTGTTGCAAATTTTCCTGAGCATGTTGGTAAATATCCTCTAAGCTGTCTTTATGCTGCTGAAATGGATTTTCATACAGGGCTTCCATGATCTCATCATCCATGAAGCCATCGCCTTCATAAACTTTCTCAAGAGTTTCAATAAAACTATAAACATGTTTACAACAGATCTCAACTAATATTAAGGATGGACAAGATTCTTTATACCTTTCAAAGAACATGGTATGAAAATCCTTTAAATATTAAATACTAGGGTAGAAAAATTTCATACCAAGATCGGGCTTCACCTTCCAGAGTGGCCATGAATATCTTCATCAAGCAGTGTTTAGGAAAATCAACCTTCAAGTTGCGAGTATGCATGTGAAATCTAACCAGATGTAAAACAACATCATTCCTATCATCGTCATTCCTTCCGGTGTCTGATCATTGTCCACCATCAACAATCAGATCTAAACTTGATACATTTTACTGAGGAACATAAAACTACTTCCCCAGTATGGTCGCCACTATGTTATCACCTAGATTTACCTCATGCTAAAGGGAGGCAACTTCTAGGGTAACCACAAACCAACCTTAGCCTTGTAGCTAGCCCTACAAGGCCAGGAGAGGGACCTCTCCTTTAGAATCTCAGTCGAGATGACTGGATCAAGTAAAGTATTTTAGGCTAGGTATAGTAGCTCCATAGATTTTGATTGAATTTGTTGGTGTTTTGCTAGATCGGATGGAGCTGGCTAGTTTAGGTTTAGGAAATTAGGTCAGAAATGCAAGGTGTTCTATGGGGCAAGGTAGGCATACGCATTTAACACTTTAGGCTTAATGGTGTGAGGTGTTTAAGACTGATGAGGAGTTGAAGAGGCTGTGTAACAATCATGGATCCTTCTCAAACAGTAGAAAATGTGAAATATTGAATGATTTCCCAAGGCAGAGCACTGTTACAATGGATTCTACATATCTAACTTGATAACACTCAATAAGAAGAAATGAAATGGATAATGGCATACATAAAACGTGTAAACAAATGAATACAAAATAAGAAACTGTGCTAAAAATCCATACCACAGGGATCCCATAAAAATAGCTGCAAATCTTATTAATCTCCTTGCCAAACTACTTACAATGATGTACAATCAAGCTCTGAGCATCCAAATGAGTCCAACCCTTACGAATGACTAATAAAATACATGATATAGACATCAAAACTGCTCATCCTTGCCATCAGGGGTCAAATCCATGAGAAAATGAGTTGTTTCAACAAATTCTAAATAAGGAACTGAATTCCAGGCTACCTAACAACTTGCCTCTAAAATAGGGGAAACTGATTGATTGCCCTCAAAACAACCTTTATTCTAATGAATCTACCATCTACAACTGTTTAACCATCATATTTACAAGCCATGACATCAATTACAATAGTAAATCATCCACCATGAGAGAGAAATCGTGATCATAGTCGAAAACTGGCAAAATAGGCATCCTGAGAAAAATTTGCTCTACGCACAGCGCCACTCGCTCAACATGTAGTGCTACTTTTAGACTACTTTTGGAGGTCTTTCCATCTTCCCAATTGAGCCCATGATAGCTCATTGGAAATTTCTTCAAGTCTATTTTCTGGAACACATAGAATTGCTACATTTGGAGCTCATTTGACCCCTCAAAACTAAATTCTCCCAAGGCTGCTTCTGTGTGTCCAAAAAGTGGCAGAAAGGTCAATTTTGGAGTGTTTTTGGACCTTTTGGTGGATTAATTTTGCTCCAAAAATTCTGAAAATTTCTAGGGTGCATGTCCTCATTGCCTTGAATCCAAAAATGTAAGCCATTCCTCCATTGGATGCCCCTAGGAAAAGCGCAGCGTTGGTGGCGCTACGCTTTTGGGCAGTTTTCCTGTGTATTGAATTTCAAAATTTACAAAATGACAAAATTTGCTTAAAAATTGCCCAAAATTGGTTTGAAACACCACCATCATGTGATTTGATGATCCAAGGAAGCCTCAACCAACATTCTAAGTCTATCCTCCTCTTTCTTGCCATTCAAGGCCCGCCTTAACCTAGCCTTCATCTTTTTTATTCTCATATTGCAAATCTTATTGTGGGTCATGTAGTGATATGCCATGTGTCTAAGCATCTTGTTGTCCCTGTTGGCCCTCTTTAACAGCTATTGAAGGTGTAGATTTACTCTTTCAAGCCAAGCTTGCAATTCTCTTAGTTTAGTTGGCTCTTCTCTTGTGATCTTGCCTCCCTTATGAGGTTTTCTGTGCTACCTAGTTCTCTCTGTTGAACTGTGACTAGCTGTATTTTCATCATCATATTCATAATCTCCTCTATCCATGTTTAGAAGATTTTTTAATTGCACACTTTTTAGACAAAAATGAAGGGAATGAGTGGGATTTCTTTAGGGTTTGTAGGGATGTGTTTAGGATGGATTTATACACTTATGGGTAAAGCATGAATCATGAGAGTGAGGGAGAGGGTTTCTCAAATGAGGGATATTTGAGGGAATATAGATGAGGGGAGAGGGAGTGATATAAAAAGGATTTTAGTTCTAGTGATAGGTGATGGGGAAAACAAACCAGTTAGGGTTTTATAAGGGAAAACTAGGGTTTGATACTAAGTGTGAAGGAAATGTCTAAAACTATCATTGTGCAAGCTAAACATCAAGTGGAGTAGGGCAACTTACTTGTAGAAGAGGAAATTGCAATTTTTTTTGTGAAATTTTGGTGTTTAAGGCAATTTTGAAGCTCACTTCCCTACGCATAGTGCCTTCTCCCAGAAGCGCAGTTCCTGCACCTACACGCAGCGCCAGCCAGATTTATTCAGAAGCGTAGCCCTGGTTCCCTATGCACAGCATCTCCCTTCTTCTACTCAAACTCAGTTGGATTTCTTCTTTTCTTTTTGTCCTTTGCACTCTTTGTTTGCAAGATAAGCGTAATGATATAGAAAATGGAATGAGAGGGGCTATGTATGGGTACAAATTTTATTTTTCACTTTTTGAAAACCCACTTTTCAAATGTTCCTTGTCTTTCTGATAAATCTATTTTTTAATGCTTTTTCTCATTTTGCATTTGCAGGTGGATCAATGCTCATGCTAACTTGATTTTTTGCAGTGCTTTTTGTTAGGTAGGAGGAATAGATGCGTAGGAGCAGCTGGGATTCATTATTACATATAGAGACATGAAATTAAATAATAGATATAAATAAAAACTAAATACTCTGTTTTCACCTCAAAACATGTTTTGAGGTGAAAATTACATTAGGATTTAAAAAAAATAACTTATGACTTCCAAGCAACTATGCTTGAGTTTATTTACCATCCTCATGTCTTTGCTGATCATTATTGGCATTTTAGTCATCAAATTTTGACTTTGGTGGAACCCTAAAACCTAATGAAACCAAACCCTATGACCTAATGAAATGAACTGCAGAGTGAGTATGAACCATGACTGAAGACTATATGGAAGAGGATCAACAAGTATACTCCATGAAGGAAAAATTGAAGTGAACACAACCATCAGTGGATCCATGACCTAATGGAGTGATGAAAAATTTACAGTATGAGACTCCTATTATGAAAATGCAAAAGAGTAGATTTTGATCCCTGATGGAAGTATGAAAAGGCTGACACTAACACAATGGTTGCTAGGATGGAGAGAGTTCTTCCAAACTCTTGATCATCTTTGAGTCCTTGTTGCTAGTTGATGGGTCCTTTTTCACACATGGATAATTTTTGGGGGGTTGTTTCATTACCCAAGAAATTTTAAAAATCTTAGAGAATTGAAAAGGCAACACACATAAAACAAATGCAAGAAAACCAATCGTGTACTCGAAGCACCACCATGCTACTAAGAACATGTTGTCACCAAGTTATTTGTTCACACAAGTTAGGCTTCTCTTCTTTCCATGAATCAATCTAAAGAAAAAAACACTTGGAAAGAAAAATAAGGAAAAATTAAGCTTTGCATCCTACCTTTAATTCTACGCATATGAAAAAGAAACTAGAAAATAAATTAGATACAAGTAGGCTTTGGAGCAACACCACCATAGTGGATGCATGGCTCTTCACTTATGTCTTACCATACACTCTTGCAGTCTAGTTTCCCTACAACTAAGATCAATTAGAAAACTTGTAAAAGCAACTATGCTCTAAACCATTTAGCACCTCCCTTGAAACGACGCCAAAAAATGCCAGGCAAAATATTTACACTAATAATTCGCAATATTAAATTGTCAACCAGGGAGTCATAGACTTAGAGGTGAAAGAAAAAAAAATGCAGGATTGGAGCATAGTCTAGCCTAATCTAAAGCCGACGACAATATGAGAAAAGTAAAATAAACTGTAAGAAATTACCACTATGGATTCATCACTGGGACACATAAATAACTTGTGTTATAAAGGCTTAGATCACAGTTTTTCATGTGTGATCAATCATGAGTAGCTTACTTCAGTTTTTCTATCCTTCACTGGATTCATGTAATGGTTAGATAAGCTATGAGAAAACCAAATTAAACTAAATAAAGCAAACTAAAGGAAATGTTAGATATCACAAGAGTCTTCACTTAATGGCACATGTAGGTGAGTGGTGAGATCTCCTGTCTTAACCTTTCCTATTCTTCAAAATAGAAAATAATAATTCCAACATACAACGTGAGAGATAGAGTTTGCAAAGAAATCTATGATACTATATACATACAAACAAAGCAAACAATAAATTTAAATTAAAAATAGAATGAGCAACATATTACCAATCTTGCAGGGCCCTCCCAAGTTGGCAATTTCTACTAGAGGCACTTCAAATGAATTCCAAGGATGCACGACAAATTTGGAATCAATCACCTTCCATATATTGAAAATTAAACTCAAATTACAACATAGTAATCATAACTCTCTTCCTCCTCCATTACAATAATGATCATAATGAAAAAATTCTTTTCTCTCACAACCCTATGAGGCTTATTTATACATGAAATCCATGGAGGAATGGATAAAACCGAATTCCCTCAACTCAAATTTTTGCTAAAAACAATTTTACAATTTTTAGAATGAAAAATAAAAACAATTGGGTTTTTATGCAGAAATTACAAATTCAGGTCAAAGACCCTTCAATACCTCTCTATACTTCGCAAATTTTTAGAAACCATTTCTAGGCTTTGTAGTTGGGTGTGTTTTATCAATACTTGTTTGCCCATTTGGAAATATCTTTTTCCATTTGCATGAAAATCAAGGTGCAATTTGGCAGTTTGAGATTTTTATTATTTCTTTTGCATAAATACTCCCCCTAAGCTAGAGGTCCACACATGCAAGATGGGTGAATTTTGACTCAGGAATTTGCATTTCGAAGTTGTTCCCAACAAAACCCATGTACCGATTTTCTTCTAGAAGCTTCCAAAATTTCGATTTTAATTCGGTACCAGATGAGCACAAAGCATAGAAATAGGTACTTGATGAGCACAGTCTAGTACCGGATGAGCATAGAGAACATAAAATGTATGTGATGAGCATAGTCTGGTACTGGACTAACTGTAGGAACATGTTGGTTGGACATAGAAACATATAATTAAACCATCATCAACAAACCTTTTTAATAATCATCATTTTAATCACTGAAAATATGGAAAAATATGTATTAACCACATAGTATGAATAACAAGAGATAATGAAGGTTTATGGTGTAATTAAGAAAATATTATCTATGAAATGCGTGGAGAAGGTGTAATGATGAGTGTATTTATATAGAAGAAAATATGACAAAACTAGAGCCCAACACTCCCCTATACCCAAGGATTTTCATGTCCTCATGCAAACAAGGTGAAGAACTTATGATACTCTGCTTATAGATTAATGTGACATTGTTTCTTTTGTGCGAGTGTTGGTTCTTATGGAGTGATGCTTTGGAAACTTCCATAGATGGAGGAAAAGCAATGGATAGGGTATCAGAGTGATGGTGAGTGGCAATCATATGAACTTCGACATCTTTATACTATGTATCTTTCATCAATTTTAAGACCAATATTTACTTTGTCGTTCTTTGTTTGGATAAGAAACAATGATTTCATCCTCTTTAAGAAGACTTAAGACATTATGTTGCTTTGTATTTGTACACCGCATACTTCCTTTTCATTTCTTGGTCTTATTATCAGATTATATTGTTCATGAAAAGTGGAATGAAGATGGAGGGTTTACTGAGTAATTGTGATAATGCATAGTGGAGTGTGGAGTGGGTAATAGTGGTTATGCATCATGTTTTCCAAGTACTTAGATAAAAATATGTGTACTAGTTTTACCTCAAGTTACCTTTTCTTTGAAATCTAATGCATGATGAAGTGGAAACTATGTAGAACATGATAAAATGTCTACAAAATCATGATGTGGACTGCTGAAATTTGAATATGAAATGGAGCAAGGTTGAGAACTGATGAAAGCTGAAGAGAACAAAAGTTGATCCACTGAAGAGAAAAAGAATTGGTTGAAGATGCTAGAGATACTACCACGAATTTGAAGATCTGGAAGGGATTTGAGGATCAATTCTCCCCCAAAACAAAGAGTTTGCATGTCCTCATGCAAAACTGCTACAAAATTTTTGATACCAATTTGAGAGATGCTAAGAAAAAAATCTAAGAGTTGCTAATAAATTGTGAATCCACAATTTATGAGTGCTAATCCTGAACATAGAGAAATAAGATCATAAGATCATGAAAATACAAATTGATCATAATCACAAATTACATCTAATGCGACATTCTTTTAAGATTTCCAATAAATATTTGATGACAATTAGCATGAATGTATGAAAATTGAGCTGTTTTCAAAAATCCCTTGTGAATATTCATCCTCTATGTATAACCAAATTTTCTATTCTATAGCAGAGATTTCTATTTCCTTGCTTATACAAACTTCATCAAAATATTAGCAATGCTTATGCTAAGAGAGTCCTATGTAAATGAGAGTAGGGATTTTGTTCTTCTCCTTTAGAAAGGAAAATAAAAGAGTATCAACAGTCTCAACAAATGAAAACCCCATAGTAAATTGGTCAACCCTTTTTCACTCTCAAAAGATGTATAGTCATTCAAGTAATAAAGATAAATTTCATAGTTAAGAATATTAGGCTTCTAAGATCATAATCCCACTCTTAAGATAATACATCTTAGATATAGCATGAAAAAAAATTAATAGAGGACTCAAGGTTACCTTAAGACCATTCTTTAGCAGAAAATTTATGGAGTTCATTTTTACCCTTGACTTCATCCATGTATGCTTCTTTTATTGTAACACTATAGAGTAACCATAATATGTGTAGATAAAAAGCCTTGGTTTGGTCGAAACTTCTTTAGGTAGAATGCCCCATTTTCCGCAAGTGTCCATAGCCCTGATGGGTTTGCCTAGTGGTATCATAGGTCAATACCCATTGCTGACAAGTGTCCATAGCATTGACGGGTTAACCTCTTAAACCTATTTTACATTGAAGGATCTAGTCCCATGTTTCCTACCATTTTAGATTTAGCTTATGAACATTTATTTTGCAACTAGTAGATGGGGGAGTGACTTTAGAAATCCCCTTAAAGGCATAGGATTATACCTTTCAGAGTGACTTAGATTACTTGCATAATGTCTTGGACGCATAAGGTACTTATAGGTACTCAAAGGACATAGCATGAATGAGGCATTTTTATTCTGAATGAGGCTACCAAAGAATAACCAAAAGACACCTAAATTTCTACTGATAAGAGTTTTCATGTATGCTTTCACCTTTAAAGTAGTGTTCCACTATGAGTAGAGACTTCATCAACTCTCTTGAAAGTCTTAATAATGATGCTCTACTAACCAAATTTGAGATTAGATCAGGTTGTACTAGCTACCTATTGACGGTACTAGACCTGCCAACATGTATGGGGGTCTCCTCGGTAAGAAGTCCCAATTAGACCTCAGACCGTTTGGTGTAGGAGTCCTAGAAGTGGGTTGTATGGTAATCCCTTGACCACGATTTCACACAGAGGCAAGTAAGATGTCTCTGTTGGTAGCAAGGATGTGACAACTGCAGCAAGTCAAGGAAGGTACATGATGCTGGACTCACCTGCAGTCCGAAACATTGGGTTCACAAAACTCTGTAACAGGTCATTCCTCCTCTATCTAAAACCATCATCACCTATATGGATTCATTATTTAACAGCAATGTGGGATGTCAGAACTACAAGGTTGATGTTAGGAATGAGCTCTGCAACTCTCGGTTCATGAGTTTTGATAAAATCGACAATGTGACGCGAATTCCACAAATCTAGGAAGAGCGACACTTGGTGGGAGGTTTTTGAAATGATCCTTGCATGCAACCTCTAGCTACTGAAAGTAGATCCCTGAATCAAGGGATGCCTTTGCATGCTATCTTGGGAGAAGTAGCCCATGCATATAAGTCAGTTTTTATCAGTCCCGGAGGGAACCGGTAAACTCAACTGAACATGCAAGAGGTTGCTCAACTGTTGGGAGAAAATGTGCATTTTTGGAAGGGAGTTGGGCTAGCTTCCCAGGAGATTTTCACAATTCATGGGAAGAGTAGCGGATTTCTACCTAAAATTATGCAATTCTTGGGCTGAGAAGCCATGTTGGGAGGAATTACGCAATTTCTATCGGGAAGGATGGTTGCCCTCCAGAATTGTGCAATTTTTTAGGGAGTTTCTCAACCTGCAACTGGACCAAGTCTGGGAGAACAACTTGTGAGGGGAGTGCAACAAGTTCTAATGGATAGGTTGTATTTCTGTAATAAAATCATTGAAGATTTTGTCCTTGAGGAAGCAAGACATGTTGTTGCGGAAAGGTTGGTAGGGAGGCTCCACAACGAAGCTAAGCCAAAATTTTGGAGGGTGGTTGTAGCCGCTAGAACACTTGGTGAGACATTGGTAGAACTCCATCTCTCCCAATGGACCTTGTTCGTGAAAAGAAAGTCAAACACCTTTAGAATTATTATTCAATTCTCATTTCATCTTGGTTTCACACTGGATCAATTGTAAGATGTAGTATCCACCAAGATCTTGGTTGATTGACACACATTCCAAGCCAAGGCAACATATTTGTTTTGATTGGGGTTGAGGGGCATATTGGTGCACAATCAATACAATCATCAGATTCTTAGTTTCATCTCTTGTGTTTCTCTGCTACCAGTAGGCTTGGACAGTACCTCGACGGAGTCACATATGAACACAAGCATGGATCCACTGCCAGTGAGCTTGGTTAGTACCTTGGCGGAGTTACTTGCATCACCTCTCTACGTTGGAAGCCTTTCTCTTCTTTCGCCTTATTTTTTTAATTTTTTTGAAAATTTTTCACTTTTTCATTTTTCATCTTTGTAACTATGCATAGCACTTATTCATTTCAAAGGTGGAAGAGGGATCCAGACTTATTTAGAGAAAAATAGGTTGTTCCTATAGAGAAGTAGTTTATTATACCTTTGATGTGTTTGTTAAGGTTTTCCCCCTCACCTTACTATACTTGACTCGGCTGACAAGGGTTAACCCAAAAACAATTGACCAGAGTAGGTGATATTAGTTAGCACACAAGCATTGTGTTTTCACCAAGGTTTACTTCAAACACTACTTTTTTTCAATTTATGTATCATGGAATGAAGATAGAAAGTTCTTACATAAGAGAGCATACAATAGATAACCAAATGTTGATAGTTGTACAAGTCCTCTTGTACTTTACCCAGCTTGTTTCAAGAGTCATACATGGTTTCATGCAAGACTAACCTACGAACAAAAAAATGAACAAACAACAAAGCAAAGCAGAAGTAGAAGCAAAATAGAAAGAAACAAGAGTAAGAAAACAAGCAACCAAACAAACAAACCAACAAAGCAAGTAAGCAAAAAATCATGTAAGCAAACAGACTGAAAGCAAACACTACTCCTACTCCTAAGCTAACGGTGCAATGGCCTGATCATGTGAAGTGATTTTTCTAATGCAGCCATCAGTGCATTGGTTGACCCATGTTGGTGAAGGCTTGGTCTGTGAGCACCCCGGTTGTGCGAACCAAAAAGAATGAAAGATATAATGATGAAGACGGACACACTCTGAGCTTACAGACGACCACAGAATAAAGATGAGTGAAAGCGCATGACATGCATTTTGTGGAGCTGCCATGGTGTTGTACTACACTACATGAAGATGTTGAGTGTATGCATTCCCTTGATTGTGACATGCAGGAAAACGTGAGAAAGGTAGACCAATTATGTTGTGAATGTGTGCTTGTTGTGTAAGATTCCTCCAACGCATGAGCGATGGGATCATGTAGTTTGAGTGGAGGAAGCGAAATCTGGGTGTTTGGTTGATCTTCAATGCAAAGAAGAGAATGATGAGGAGCCTTGAGTGTTTCAACAATTTCCTGATCACAAGTGAAACCAACCTCAGTGCATCAAGGGCTTGACATAACCATAAGCTCGGGTTGAAGTGCCTCAATAGTCTACGAGGTTTCAACTTCGTTGGCAAATAGATCATCATGGACCAGTGTCTTAGATATATTAACAACGATTGAATCAACATCATGATCATATTAAGAAGTAGAGAGATCATGAAAACCAATATCAGAAAATTCAGGATGTTTGTTGGCATCCTCATGATTTGATGAATTGGGCAAAGGGGTAGATGGGAAGCAAAGATGCTCACCCTTTGTGTTTTCAGGAAAGATAGATGATAGATTGGATGGATTTTCTAAGGAAGATGTGTCATCTCTGCATTGTAATGGCTGACTAACATCCAACGTGCCTTGTGAATTATTAGAAGTAGAATCATCCAGAAATGGGTTTTCATAGGGAAATCAACAGCGGATGTTAGGATAAAGTGGATGAGGTGCAGCTGGAAGGGAATCATCCTTCACTACAGGTTCTTCTTTATATTCCCGCACACACTCATCATGAATGATGGCACAGGTTGGCTGCATAGCAGGTGAGGAGTCTAGAATGGGAGAACACAAGACAATACAATTCGGAGGATCAATAGAGCGTGAGGACAGAGGTCGAGGGAATGAATCCACATGAAAATCAATAGGTTTACAAGCCAAATATACATAGATATCAAGAGAAGGTGGGGTGGGAGGATGTGACAGTTCAACAGATGTGTGTGCATGATCTCCCACACCACTCTGTGGTGGTGGAGCTATTTGATGAGGTGAAGGCAGACAGTCGCTTGTGACAACAACTGTGCCTTCCTATGATTGCGCAGCTCCATCACTGAAGTGTGCTGAGTAGGGTTTGGATATGTGAACAAGATACTCAAATCTTCCATCAAGAAATTCGCAATAAATATTATCTTTGGGGAATCGGTATGCAAGATTACAAAAGCGTGTGTAAAACTATTCAACAGATTCATCGAGTGCTTTTCATAATTCCAGAATTTCTTTATTGAGTTCTTTATAGTTAAAGTGATTGAAAGCACTGTCTATCTCTACGACCAAATGAGCAAGAGAATGAATAGATTTTTCAGGTAGCGTGGCACACCAGTGCATTCGGTGCCCTCGAAGTGTGTAGACGAACATCGTGCAGGGCATGTATTCTTCAAAGATTCCATGCCTTTTGCATGAGCGTACAATGTTGACTATGTGCGTAACCAAGGCTACGTGGCCTGCACCATCATATGTTTTATGAGACAAGTTATCCAAGAGATTTTCTGAGATAATGAAATCGTTTCCATAAGACATATGCCTTGGAAGAGAAACTCGAAGTTAGTCATGATAGATATGTAGAGATTCAAAATAGTTGTGAGGACTCAGCTTGTCATCTATCCCTCCTTCTAGTGCCAAAATGTTGATGATGTTGGACCCGCCAACATGTCAGGGGATCTCCCCAGTAAGAAATCCCAACTATACCTCAGACCATTTGGTATAGGAGTCCCAACAATTGGTCATAAGGTAATGCCTTGACAATGATTTTGCACAGAGGCAAGTAAGATGTCTCTATTGGTAGCGTGGGTGTGACAACTGACGCATGTCAAGGACGGTGCATGATAGGTTCTAACACATCGAGGGTGAGGTGAGTGCATCCCTTAGAAACCTGTAATAGTACGTGGCTTGGAAGGGAACACACAAGCGAAGACGCATCACAAGCTGGAAAGCAAGTTACCGAGGAATCCAAAGTGATGGTTAAACCAACAACACATTTCAGAAAGATTCATACATACTTATACAAAATAGTGCATACATGCATGCATAAGCAAACAAATACATATATCATTTAGAGTAAACCAGATAGCATAAAATAAAATACAACATATTCATGAAGCATGTTGGCTCTATTATATTTAGAAGTGTAAGTTCCAGTCATACAATACATCCATGTCCAACCACTAGTTTCGATAGTGGAATGTTACACCCATAACTGCCTACTCCCCCAAAGATATGTACTAGCTCTCTGTAGTGGAGAAGCCAAGGCTAATTCCAATATTGTCCAAGCTTTCTCTAAGATACTCCTATCGAAGCTTGGCTAACCAAAAGCCTCTACAATGAGTTATGAGGTTCTATTTATAGCAAAGGGTGGGGTGACCCTTGACATTCCCCTTTGTGACAGTTCATCTACCCTCATGACTCTTCATCTACTCTATGAATGTTACATCCAACTATCAACACTTGAACTTCCACTTGAAAAGACGTTACATTACAATGCACATGTGCCCATGTGAGACAAAATAGCTTGAGCAAGCCATGAAATACATCACTAACACTCGGTCTGTTGTGGTGAGACTAGCTCTTTGACATGCTTGTGATGGTGAAGGTGGTGATTTGAGGCCAAGCTTGGTCGTTTGTGATGGTGTGCATGCGCTCCATGGTGACATATTGCTGAATTGAACGCTTCCTCTGTTGCATCCGGGTGCATTGGTGTGTCTCCTCCATCCAACTCATCTACTAACATACGCATGGCCTTCTTGGGTGCGGCTGAACCGGAAACTCACTGATGCATAGTGTCCATGTTGATCATTCGGCATGTCCTGGTGGTCATATGCATCAATTGTCAACTACATGTTTAGCTCCAGTTGGACTTGCTTCTTGTCTTAGCTTCGATGAGTGTGTTGAATGGGTGGGATTGCATGCGTGCGCATGATGACATGCATGTTGTTGAATTCCATTTCATGCTATCAACAACACTACTCATCATGCCTACTCTATGCCAGTGACTGGGATGGATCTATAACTTGTACGGGTGTAGTTTCATCTATGAGTGCATGCTGTGCCCCTTGTTGTTCTTGTTCTTGCTGCAACTCAATCACTTGTCTGTGAGACTCCTTTTTCTTCTTTGAGTTGCTACTTCAGCACATGCAACTCCTTGTTTCTTCCATTATCTGTCTTCGCATGATATTCATGTCATGTCATCACCTCATAGCTTGGGTCTCCAAAGTTGCTTTCATCACAAGTGGATCTTCTTGAGATTGCAACTTTGTTCCACCTTTGTGTTGTCAACAACCTTCCTCTTAAGTTCATTGCATTTGGTATGTTGCCTTCAGTTGATGTTCATGGCGCTGCTTGTTATGATGTTGCTTCCGTCATATCTTGATGTCCTTGTCTACAAACAACTTGATCTCTTTGTGGGTAGGCAAGTCCATAGACACTTGATCAACTGCATCCCCAAGTGTGCTCTAAATGGTCTCTTCAACTCTGCCATCTTGGAAAACATTGTAACTATATTGTTGAGAGGCAAATGAACACCTGTGATACCTGGATACATGGCAACACTCATGGCAAGCAATCTGTTAGTTAAAAACCCAAATGAATTTGAGAATTGACTTGCAACATATTTATGTGACCGATCATGAAGGTTGCGCAATTTCTGTCAGGAGGTCAAGAGATTGACTACCAAGAATGTGCAAGGCACAGTTTAGGTTGCTGGGAAGTTGACTAGTTGCTGGAACTATGCAATACACAATCTAGTCTGGCTGTTGACTGCTGGAATTATGCAATACATAATCTCAACTACAAATGGTTGTAGGCTGAGTGACTACATTACACAATTTTCTAGGCTAGCAGTCATTGTCCCTCAAAATTGTGCAATGCAATATTGGAGGATAGTCACTGGGTAGAAATGTGTATTTCCTGAGAGGAACATAGATCCTTCCCTCTCATGATTATGTAATGTTGTCTTGGTGAGGCAGAGTTTTGGCCAAGGCGGCCTAGACTCGTCGACGGGCAACTGAAAGCGAATGCGAATGTGAATGCATGGTGATACTGAGTGTAATCATAAGTGAATGATCATGCATGCAAACAGTGAATGACAGATTTAGAAAATGTAACAACATGCATGTGGGTGAGGCGAGTCGCCGAATTGGCAGTTGTTCATGAAAAACAATTTCACGCATGTGACAACAGTGAGATGTGAATGAAAAATGAAATGGTGATAGTAAAATATAGAATATATCAAAATGACAGCAAGCGCTCATTGAAATCAAGAAGACAATATTCATATGAAGCAAAACACAAAAAGCGCTAGAAATGCAATGCAAGACATGGAAAGTGGGCTTACCCGAAAACAATTGAGCTGAATGTGCTAACGGCTCCTAGATGCGATGTGGGATGTTAGAGTTGCAAGGTTGATGTTAGGAATTAGCTCTGCAGTGTTTGGTTCATTGTTTTTGATAAAATTGGCGATGTGACGTGCATGCCACAAATCTAGGAAGAGTGACACTTGGTGGGAGGTTTCTGAAATGATCCTTGCATGCAACCTCGAGATGCTGAAAGTAGATCCCTGAAACAAGGGATGCATTTGCATACTGTCTTGGTAGAACAAGCCCATGCATGCAAGTCATTTTTTCTCAGTCCCAGAGGGAACCAGTCAACTCAACTGCACATGCAAGAGGTTGCTCAACTACTGGGAGAAAATGCACATTTTTGGAAGAGAGCTAGGCTGGTTTTCTAGGAGATTTGCACAATTCCTGGGAAGAGAAGTTGACTCTTACCCAGGATTGCACAATTCCTAGGCTGAGTAGCCCTACTGGGAGGAATTGCACAATTTTTTGGATGAAGCCTGATTGGCAAAATTGCACAAATCTACAGCCTAGTAGGCTGCCAGAGAAAATTGTGTAATTTCTAGAGGGAAGGCTGGTTTCCATCCAAAATTGTGCAAATTTTTGAGGGAGATGCTTAGCATGGAATTGGACCAAGTCTGGGAGAACAACCTATGAGGGGATTGCAAAACTTCTGATGGACAAGCTGTCTTTCTGTAACAAAATCACTGAAGCTTGTGTACTTGACGAAGCAAGACATGCTACTGCTAAAGGTTGGTAGGGAGGCTCCAAAACGAATCTAAGACAAAATTTTGGAGGGTGGTTGTAGCCACTACAACACTACCTATGGGCCCTATAATATAGAATTTTTACTTTATATAATCCCATGGCATAATTAAAAACAAGATTATGAGTTACTGCTATAAATGATATGAAATTTTGTATAAAGAATGAAAAGGAAATCTCTTGAAAATGATTTTGTGACAAAAAGTCTGTGGTTTGATAATTGAATTATTTTCTTTTTAGTTTTTCATTATTAATGATTACCTAAACTGTAAATTTCTTCAAGGAAAATAGTTCAGAAAAATATTAGAGCAAAACTGATAAAGGTTAAAGTGGTGTGTTTAGAGAAACCAATTTTAGGAATGTAATAGAATAAAAAGGATTCAATTATTCCAAAACAATATTAGGTAACAAAATATCAGTATAAAAGACATCTTAATAAAACAACAAAACCAAAAGAATACAATTACTTCCTTGAATCAGTCATGATGATGTTCTCCTAATCCAATTGAAAAGATAATGCCTGCAAAATTCCAATAAATCGTCATGGTCTCATTTATTTAGAAAACTTGGAAAAATATCTATCAACTGAAAACATATTAACAATTATGGGAGAAACAATACTCCCTTAGTATTAGTGTATCAACTTGAGAGTACTAATTATTTCAAAAGACATAAAAATGATGTTGCACCAAACTAACAACTATATGCAACATTTATTTCCTTATTTACTATCCTACCTAACCTAAGAAAGGATCTCTTTTCAAGTATATGAATACTTCCATTGAGGCCACGTGCATAACAACATTATGGATATACTCACATTTAGGTTTGAACAATATACTTTAATAAGTACCCGAACCAGAGGAACTAGCTGACTTGAATGATAGGATGTAAAGAGTTGTCAAAGAAGAGAGTGGTGGCTCAATCTTATTGTCGTCTGGAACCAATGTTCAATGAAATATTGATGTTTTTGGGTCACTTCCTCATTTATACCACTCTACATATCTTCCTCTATCATGCCACAAAGATCATCTTCTTTTGAATGGTTTGTCTCTTAGATTCATACTAGATTTGGTGATATGCATGTCAAGAACTCCTCGATCTCAGGCCCTAGTAGTTTCTCCCCATTGAATGATTCTTCAGAATCCTCTACAGGTTGGAAAGGTTGATCAAAGGATATTTCTAGATCTTCTTATGGATGTAGCTCATTGGAATCTTATTTTTTTATCACTTTTTGAGCGGTAGATAGGTTCTTGACTGCTGCCCATATTTTTTTCTTTTTGAGAGGCAGAGATTGAGATCCCAGCTGCTGCTAGGATGGAGAGAGTTGTTCCATACTCTTGATCATGTTTGAGTCCTTGTTGTTGGTTGATGGGTTATATTTCACACATGGATTAGTGTAGTGGGCGTGGGGGTTCTTACAGTACCTAAGAAGTTTTAAAAATATTAGAGAATTGAAAAGGAAACACACATAAAACAAATGCAAGCAAACCAACCATGTACTCGAAGTGCCACCATGCTACTAAGACCCTGCTGTCACCAAGTTATCTGTTCACACAAGTTAGGCTTCTCTTCTTTCCATGAATCAATCTAAAGAAAAACACACTTGGAAAGAAAAATAAGGAAAAATGAAGCTTTGGATCTTACCTTTAATCCTACGCATATGAAAAAGAAACTAAGTTCACATAAAAAACGTGTGAAAGAAACTATCCTGTAATCCCTTTCGCACCTCCCCAATAATGACACCAAAAATATTAGGCTAAATATTTACACTATTAATTCCCAATGTTAAATTTTCAACTGGAAGTTGTAGATTTATAGGTGCAAGCACAGGAAATGCAAGATTGGAGCCTAGTCTAACCTAATCTAAAGCCAGTGACAAATTACCACGAAGGATTCATCACTAGTACACATAAATAACTTGTGCTATAAAGTCCCAGATCACAATCTTTCATGTGTGATCAATCGTGAGTAGCTTACTTAAGTTTTTCTCTCTTTCAATGGATTCCTGTAATGGTTAGCTAAGCTATGAGAAAACCAAATTAAACTAAATAAAACAAACTGTAGGAAATGTTAGATATGACAAGGGTCTTCAATTAATGGCATGTGCAGGTGAGTGGTGAGATATCTTGTCTTAAACTTTTATGTTCTTCAAAATAGAAAACAATAATTCTAGCATACAACCCGAGAGATAGAGTTTGCAAACAAATCTATGGTACTATATACATACAAATAGAGCAAATAATAAATTTAAATTAAAAATACAATGAGTACCATATTACCAATATTGAGGGGCCCTCCCAAGTTGGAAATTGCTACTAGAGGCACTTCAAATGAATTCCAAGGATGCACCACAAATTTGGAATCAATCGCCTTCCATATATTGAAAACTAAACTCAAACTACAACAATGAAATCATAACTCTCTTCCTCCATTACAAAAGAATAATCATAATGACAATTTTTTTTTCTCTCACAACCCTATGAGGCTTATTTATACATGAAATCCATGGAGGAATGGATAAAACTGAATTCCCTCCTCTAAGATTTCAGTTAAAACCAATTTTACAATTTTTAGAAAGAAATCTCAAAAATGTAGGTTTTTATGCAGAAACTACAAATTCATTTCAAAGACCTTTTTCTATATCTCTATCCTTTGTGAATTTTTAGAAACCACTGTTGGTCTTTGTAGCTCGCTATGTTTTCTCGAAAATAATTTGGCCGTTTGGAAAAATATTTTTCCATTTGCATGCAAATCGAGGTGTAATTTTGCAGTTTGATATTTTTATTATTTCTTTTGCATAAATATTACTGCTGAGCTATAGGTACACACATGTGAGATGGGTGAATTATGACTTAAGATTCCACATATAGATGTCATTCCCAACAAAACCCATGTCTCTGATTTTCTTCTAGAAGCTTCCAAAATTTCAACTTTACTTCAATACTGGATGAGCACAGTCTGGTACCAGATGAGCACAGAGCACAAAAATAGGTACCAGATGAATACAAAGCACGTAAATAGGTACTGGATGAGCATAGTCTGGTATCAAATTAATTGTAGGAACATGTTGGTTGGACATAGAAACATATAATTAAACCATCATCAACATAAGTTTTGTATGATCATCATTTTAATCACTAAAAATATGGAAAATTATGTATTAACCACATAGGATGAATAACAATATATATTGGAGGTTTATGGTGTAATTAGGAATATATTAGTGACAAAATGCGGGGAGAAAGTGTAATGATGAGTGTATTTATATAGCATAAATATGACAAAATTGGAGCCCAACAACCATATCATCCCCCCATATCTTCATCTCTGGAGGACATTCTTCTTGCACTGGTGATTTTGGTTCCAACGATATTCAATATAAACTTTGGTCTAGGAATATTTTGCCTCCCAATGATGGTCTCTCTGGTGGTCTTGATCATATTATTATCTCTTCTCCCACTTCTAAATCTCATGGGTAGAAATACAATATCGCTAGGGCTAAGGAAAAATATAAGGAAGAGCTTGCCACTTGTAGGTAGCTTTCCATTAATGGGGCTCTTAGAGCTTTGTATTCCTAGGGTTTTGTTTCCTCATGAAATTCCTTTCTCTTAATTGTCAAGGGTTGGAAATCCCCTAATTTTTTTTCCTTAAAATTCTTGATTCAAATTGAAAGTTTGGATATCATTTTTCTTCAGGAAACCTTGAGCTCTAGAGAGGTTGTCTCAAAATTATTGGAGTATTTGCTTAGTGGTTGGAGTTTTGTTTCCTTGGATGCTTGAGGTAGGTCTAGAGTTCTTGCCATTGGATGGGTGTATCAAGAGATTTGAGTGTTGAATTCCTAGAGCATCGGGTCTAGGCTAAGTATTGACATATTCTCTTTGAAGCTTGGGGCCTCTTTCACTTGCATAAATATTTTTGGACCTTGTGAGGAGACAATGGTTTACTAGAATCAGTTCTTTGATATGATATTGGTGGAAGCTTAGCTTTGGTGATTGATGGGGATTTAAATTTTCCCATGGGGGATGTCGAATCTTGGGGGCCTTGGGCTAGGGATGATAAAATTACATATTTATTCCTTAATAAACTTATTGGGAAAAAATATGATGGATTTTGATCTTATTAGGCTTAAACCATCTTGGAGAAATCAACATAATAGGGAGGCTCATATTGCAAAATGTATTGATCTTTTTCTAGTGGTTGAAGCTTTGGTGGAATATTTCTATTATTCGGAAATGGATCAACTTGGTTGGGGAATTTGATCACTATCCTATTCTATTGGAGGTGAAAAATATTAGGCCCAATTCTCACTGCCTTTTTAAGTTTCATTCCTCATAAATCAAAGAAGAATTCTTTTCCAAACTTTTCAAGGAAATTTGGCTTCCTTTTGATCCTCAATCTGGTTTGTCTACTACCCAAGATTTTGAAAAGAACGTTAACCATGTTAGGAAATAAGTGATGGAATGGGCCTATCCAAAGAGATGTAGAGAGGAGCAAAATTTGGTTTAAATTGAAAATTAGATTTAGGTTTTACTTGACTCTAGCTCAAGTGGTTTTTGAATGAGGCCTCAAAGAAGGTTTTGTTTAGACTAACATCCCATCGAAAAACCATCTTAGAATCTCAGGAGGTTGTGTGGAATTTGAAGAGTAGAGCTATATGGGTTTCAAGCAGGGATGAGAATACTAAGTTCTTCTAGGCCAATGCCAAGGGCCGAAAGATATGTAATACCATTTTTTCTTTTCAGGATGGTTTAGGAGGGGAGATCTTAGATTTCAAAGCCTTTCTTCCCTAAGTGTTTCTCATTTTTAAGATTTTTTTAAGGATCCTGAGAGGGCTTATATTTATAAAGTCATAAGGGTAGCCCAAATGTTGCTTAGATTTTTAAATGATGATAATAAAAAAACTCTATTGGAGAAAGTTTTTGAGGATGAACCAAAGGTTGTAATCTCTAGCTTTTAGAAAGATAAGAGTCCAAGGATAGATGGTTAGGGGATTGAGTATTTGAAGGATTTTTTGATGTTATTGGTAAGGACTTCCTATGGGTTGTCAATGGATCCTAAGGGAGGGTATAATCCTAGCTTTCAACTCCACCTTCATAGCTCTCATCCCCGAAGTGGAAAATCCTAAATATTTCAAATATTTCCATTGTATTTCCTTATGCAATTGAACCTACAAAGTCATATCTAAAGTGATTGCGACGAGGTTAAAACTGATTTTATCGACATATATTTCAAAGGAACAATTTGGGTTTCTGGATTGGTGACAAATTGATAAGGCAAATGGGGTGGTTCAAGAGGGTCTTCATACCATAAAATATCATTATTTAAAGGGTACACCAATTAAAATAAATTTATAGAAGGCCTATGACTGAGTTATTTTGATGTATCTTAAATTGCTGCTAACTCATTTGGGTTTCGAGATTGATTTCATAAATTGGGTGATGGGTTGCTTGCAATTTTTTTCTTTTGTTTTCTTTATAAATGGAGTGGTATCCCCTTTTTTCCATGCACAAATATTTCTTCTTCAGGGTTCCCCTTTATCTCCTTTATTGTTCTTGCTTATTGTTCAAGGTCTCAATCGACTACTTTCAAATGTTGAGCCTCAAGGTGATTTTTAGGGAGTTGTTATTTCAAATGCATTAGCAATCACTCATCTATTGTTTTTTAATGACATCTTGATTTTCTGCAATGGGTCTTGAAGATATGTAGCTACTTTATCTGAGATTATTAATATTTTTGGTTCAACTACAAGCATGGTGGTCAATGATAGGAAGTGATCTATTTTGACTCAGAATTTGTTTGGATTTGAAGCTTTGAACATTAGGAATGGTTTTCCTTTTCAAATTCATGATTTTGATAGAGGCATTAAATATTTGGGCTTTCATCTGAAATCAAATTGTTACATGAAGGTGGACTGGTCATGGGTTATTTCCAATATTGACAAACGACTTAAAAGCTAGAGTCTTAGGTGGATGTCTATACTTAGGATATTTGTGTTGGTTAAATAAGTTTTGGATGCTATTCCAGTTTTTTGGATGTTGGCTACCTAGGTCCCAAGTAACACTCTTGAAATGTTTCCCAGAATATGTTTCAATTTCTTATGAGCTGGTACACAAGATCAATTTGTGCTCCCTTGGGTTTGATGGGATAGGATTTTATTTCCCAAAGACCTGAGTGGGTGGGGACTAAAGAGTATTTTCTATTTTCACATGCTTTTGATGCTAAGTGTGGGTGAGGCTCCTAACTACGCAAAATCTATTCACTCAAGTGGTATATCAAAAGTACATTGATCCTTTTTCTCTAGAATATTGGACTAGGCTTAGGGATAAGCCTAGGGTTGATATCTCTATTATTTGGTGAGTTGTTCTCAACTCTTTTGATATTATTTCTTCTGGTCTTGCTTGGAAGATTGGTAACAAGAATAAGGTTCATTTGGGGTAGGATACATAGCTAGGGTATGGGATCTCCCATATTTTTGTTCAGGCTTTAATTAGTTTTCTTAGAGATAGAAAGTTCTCTACACTTGTACACAGTAACAATACTACCAAGACTACAATTTAGCATTAGGGGTGGTTATTGACTAGGGATCTGTAAATTGGGTTGGAATCTCGTAATGTCTCGACTAGATATTTGGAGGATTTTCATACATCCCACATCAGGCTGAATCTTTCTGGAGATGAGATGGTTTGCTCCCACTCCTCGATAGGAATCTACACCCCCAAGCAGGGTTACCTTCATCTGAATTTGATTGTTGTTAAGGTAGAGGAGGTTTGGTGGTGGAAGGGTGTTTGGAAAGTGAAGTGTCCAACAAAATCCCGTCTCTTTATGGGTTGTATTTTTGTTAAAATAAATTTGACTTGGGATAATATGATGTGTCGCTATAATATTGGTCTGAGTTGGTGCATTATTTGTAAGGTAGTTGGAGAATCAATTAAACACCTTTTTGGGGATTGTCCATTCATATGCCAAATATGGATTATTTGTTATTCTTTCTTAGGTCCTGAATACTCATGGGCTGTTCAATGTTTTGGTGATAGGTGGAGGGGTTGGGTGAATAACAAGAACACACAATCCTTCAGAGCTTTGCCTCCCCTGATCTACTAGGCACAAGGCTACCAAGAGAAAAAGGTATCTTCTTTGATGTGTCTTCTTCTCAAGTTCGGGTGGCGGCTGATGTTTTAGCCATATTGTCTCATTTTTAATAGTTCACCTCTATCCCTAGAACTAGATCTATTATTCTAGAGGAGCTTGATAATTTGCAACCCTAGGGCTATTTCGATGGGGTCGTGCAAGGGGATAATTCCATGTGTGGTGGCAGTTTTCTATTTTTTTTATCTAATCAACAATGCTTCAAAGTATATTTGGGTATTGGGTGGGGTTCTAGCAATCTGGATGAGCTGTTAGGTCTGGCCTTTGCAATGGAAAAGGCCTATGACAGTTTATAGGTCTTTGGTGACTCCTGATTGATTATCAATTAGGTGAATGAAGTCCAAAAATTTCATTGTTTACACCTTATTCACATTCTAGAGGATTTATTGATATTAATACACTTATTCATTGATTTCTCTTGCTCTCATATATATAGGGAACACAACCATGACACAGATTGTCTTTCTAAGGAAGGCCTTCGGTTGGATGCAGGGCTATGAAAAATTGAAGAAATATTAAATGATTCACATTATCATTTATATCATCGACCATTTATGGACCTTCATGAGGCTCAGATATAACTCATTTTTTCTATCTTCTCTCTATATTAAATATCTCTAATACTTATATTGTGTGGATTTTTTTTATATGATCTTGTCTACTTTGATTAGACATTTTAGCTATCTTCACGCTTTTTTTTCTTGGTAGTTTTTGTATGGTAGTGATCTATCATAGATTGTCTTACTTAACACCCTCTAGGCGTTATTTTGTTATGGATGAAGGCTAATTGTTGAGAAGTATTTATATCCTTTTTGCCATAATATGGATCTAGGTAGATCCTTCTTCAATTCAGTCCTGAAGTGCATATACAAAATGTAATTTTGATTATCCTAATATATAAAGTTACAATGTTTTTCCTTGGAAAAAAATGCATCATTGTGAGAAAAAATAGTTATGGGATGGCGTGAGGATGGGAAAAATGTATTAAAAAAGTTGGTGAATGGGTGTTGAAAGGATGTTAATTTGGGCGCCCATTAGTATTGTAGTCCCATGTTGGCTCATTGAGTTTATCATTGTAATATTTTCTTCTCATGCTAATAACTTCAACGAGGACATTTTCCATCTCTCTATTTTTCATCTCAACCTATCGATTAGGTTGGGGAAGATTTGGAGTGGCTTTCCTATGATGGATGTGATGTAACTACATAATCCTCTCGATAAGGTTGGAAGTAAAGTGGGTTCCTTGATATGTAACCACTTCTCTTGGGAATCCAAGCTTAGAAAGAATGTTTTCTCTAAGTAACTCTACTACCTAATGCTCCATGGATACCTTAATTGTTGTTACCTCATCCCACATGGTCAAATAGTCAATACACACAATGGTGTACTCCCTTTACCTTGATGGAGGATGAATGGGTCTAATAAAGTCCAACCCCAATTTTTCAAAAGTCTCAAATGAGACTTATCACTATAAGAAATTTTCCTTTCTCTTAGTAGGCTTGCTCATTCTCTGATATTCATCACACTTAAATGTGTATAGATGAGCATATTTGTGAAGCGTAGGCCAAAAGTAACTAGTCTACAAAATATTATAGGCTAACCTTTTGTTTGCAAAATCTCCCCTACATAGCCTATAATGGTAGGCAGCTATATTATCATGTACTTCATCCTCCCTCACACATATTCTTAGTATCTAAGCATGTCCTATATTGAAAGAGAAATCGTAAATACATGTGTAGTTGGCCACTCTTCTCGATGATCTTACATATCTCCCTATAGTATTGATGATCCATGAGGATTGTGACATAATTTATAATGAGTACCATGTCAAAGGAAAAGTTCACTAAAGCCTAGGTAATGGGATTTTTAGCTTCATGTGAATGTGCTCATAGTTTAATTTTTGAATTTTGTAAAATAGAAATTGAAATTATGAGAGAATTTTCCTCAAAAATCAATTTCTAAATTCATGTTGAAGTTGAGAGTCTTATGGGATTTATCTCCTCCCTTGAGTTTTAGATAAGGTCCTTGATAGGTGGATTTGAGGGATTTACTCACATAAATCTCATATAGCATCTTTTAAGGGATTTATAGAGTTATTTTCTCCTTCGAGTAGGGGAGCTAAGGAGAAATTTTGTTCTTTGTGTTGAGGTCTTGAAAGCTATATAAAACCCTCCTATGTACTTTGTGTGGTATGAGAGTTTTGGAGAAGAGAACTTGAGATATTTTTTGAGAATTCTTTGAGGGATTCATTTTCTTTAGAGAGCTTGGAGAGCTCAAAAGGTTTTTCAGAGGATTTGTTGTTATGTACACATCTTGAACTCCTTTGTGTAGAAGAAAACTCTAGGTTTGACCACCCTTTTGTAAAAGAGAACTGTACATCTTCCTCATTTTATAAAGACAGTAAAAGCGATTTGACCTGTTGGAGGTGAATCTAGAGATGTAGCCCAGTGGAGGGGGTGAAATCCCTTATCAACCTTGATGTTTTCATGTTTTTCTATTCATGGTTTGATCATTTTCTTTTACATGCATTTTAAGTTACAAGTTTATGATTAAATGAACATGTTTATGGATTCATCTTACAAGCCCATCTGGCCAATTAAAAGGGTATTATTTATAAGTATTTAACTCTCAAGTTTTCATATCACTTGGTATTAAAGAAAAACATTGTTTGGCTTAGTGGGTAAATTTGTGACGTTTAGTTCAAGCAAGGACAAGGGAATTTATTAAGAAGGTAATTTCTTAAGTTTTGAAATGTCAATTTTGGAAAATAAGCATTTTTCTAAATATTTCTTTACAAATATTTATCAAGATTCAAATATGTTACATAATTCTTAACCATGAAGAAAATGGTATAAGAGTTGTATGATGATGACAGAGAAAGCAATAAGTTGTGGAAACAGTTGAAAGCATTGGAAGATAAGAAGAAAGAGCTTCAAGATAGACTTCAAGCAATGAAGTTGCAATTAAAAGCTTCAGAAGAGGTTCTAACAAAGTGTCGGAATGCTAAGTTGAATGAGGTAAGCAACACTTGTACACATTTATTTTTTTCTCAAGAAGATGTTTGTTTTTGTTCTTTCGAGAAACACACTTGAGGAATTGGGTCGAAACTATTATTGAAAATGGGTTACGAAGGGAAAGCTTTGGGAAGCCATACCCAAGGGATGATATAGCCCATTATGGTTGGAGATCACCCTCGATATGCTGGAATTGGATATGACAAAGAAGATGTTGGAGAGAGTTCCAATACTTTTGAAGCAAATGTTGAACTTGCTGGCTAGCAGGATTTATAGAGTTATCATCATTGGCATTGGACTTGATGGCTAGCTTGGATGAAGAAAAATTTGAAATCAGATGAAGGCCACAGTTATTTAGAATAAGATGGAAGCAAAAGGGTAGCTGGACTCAAAGCTACTATCCCCAACCGCAGGTGTAGATTGGTATATTTCATTCATTATATATATATATTATATATAATATATTATATATTATATATATATATATAATATATATATATATATACATATAATGTGATATATATATGTATAATATACATATATATATGTATATATATACATATATATACATATATATATATAGTATATATATACATATATATATACAATATATATATATATATATATATATATATATATATATATATTATTGATATGTAATATATATACATATATATTATATATATATACATATATATATAATGTATATATACATATATACACACATATCTATATATATATATATGTATGTATGTATGTATGTATGTATGTATGTATGTATGTATGTATGTATGTATGTTGCAAACAAAGGACAAAGTTGTAGGTTATAGTTTGACCTGAATGAAACAAGGAAGAGCATATTCTTCATCTCAGAAAATCAATTTCCTGATATCAAATTAAATTCAACTACTTGAGCTTTTGGTGGACCAAAAGCCTTCCTCTATGGGGAGGTATGATCCAGGAGGATCGTGACACATTTTCCAATGAGTACCATGTCAAAGACAAAGTTCATTAAAGCTTAGGTAATGGGTTTTTGAGCTTCATGTGAATGTGCTCATAGTTTAATTTTTAAAATTTCTAAAATATAAATTGAAATTATGAGAGGATTTTCCTCAAAAATCAATTTCCAAATTCATGTTGAAGTTGAGAGTCTAATGGGATTTCTCTCCTCTCTTGAGTTTTGGGTAAGGTCCTTGATAGGTGGATTCAAGGGATTTACTCCACATAAATCTCATGGAGCATATTTTAAGGGAGTTATATAGTTATTTTCTCCTTGGAGTAGGAGATCTAAGGAGATATTCTCTCCTTTCTTTTGGGTTCGTGAAAGCTATATAAAACCCTCATATGTACTTTGTGTGGTATGAGAGTTTTAGAGAAGAGAAATTGATAGAGGTTTTGAGAAGTTTTTGAGGGCTTCATTTTCTTTGGAGAGCTTGGAGAGCTCAAAAGATCTTTGAGAGGATTTTTTGTTATGTACAAGTCTTGAACTCCTTTGTGTAGAAGACAAATCTAGGTTTGGCCACCCTTTTGTAAAAGAGAATTGTACATCTTCTTCATTTCATAAAAACAATAAAAATGATTCGACTTGTTGGAGGTTAATACAGAGACGTAGCTCAATGGAGGGGTGAACTTTGATATCAATCTTGATGTTTTCATGTTTTGTTTATTCATGGTTTGGTCAAGTTATTTTACATGCATTTTAAGTTACAATCTTATGATGAAATGAACATGTCTATGGATCAACCTTACAAGCCCATCTAATCAATTAAAAGGGTCTTATTTATAAGTGTTTAGGTTCTCTCAATTTTTCAAATCAATAGATGAGGAGGAAGCTTCCCAATATTCAGGAATTTAGCTATGTCAACGAATTAGAGAGTAAATGTTAAGATGGAAAAACGGTGCTCATCTGGTAAGTGATCATCTACCATGCCTTCATTTGCAGGAGTAGTTAGTCGGGACAAAAAATCTATAACAACATTCTCTTTCCCATTCCTGTCAATTATTGTCAAGAAAAGTGTCCCTCGCATTAACATCATGTTTATTAGTTAAATACTTGATAGTATCATCATCGATTTGTACAAATACTTGATAGCTAATTATATAATTCTTGAAATTATTGAAAACATGAATGACAACAAGAAATTCATTTCCAGTTACAATATAATTCAATTCTTCATTTGAAAAAATATTACTAATGAAATAAATTGTGTAAGGCATATTATCTAGTAGTTGACAAAGAATTTCATGTATTTCCCTTTACTAAGCATTAATGTGGATGTGGAAAGGCAAGGTCTAATTAAGGCCATGCAAGACAAATGTTGAGATGAGTTTCTTCTTAATGCAATCAAAAACTTCTTATCATTTGGATGACCAATAGAAATATTAATCCTTGACCATATGTAAAATAAAGGAGAAGTAATCTTGTTGAAATCCTTAATGAACCTCCCACAATATCCTACATTAGCAAGGAAACTTTAAGAATTTTTTTTTTGTAGGATAAGAAGATGTTTGATGATGTATAGTTTTCTTAGATCTACCTCAATCCCTTTTCAGGATAAACAATACCCTAAGACAACACCTTCACTCATAAGAAAATGACATTTCACATGACCCAGTGAGAGGTTCATTTCTTGACATCTCTGGAGAATCTTGTTAAGGCTGGTAAGAGCTTCCTAAAAATAATACATCTCTAAGGTGTCATAGATAATATTTGAAAATATGTTGTGATACTCTTCGAAATGTGTCTAGGTAATTGCATAAGTAAAAGGGAAGAACTTTATAAACCAATGTTCACTAGGGGCAAGTAAAATTGGTTTTGTCTTGGCATTTATGGATTATTTGAATTTGGTTATATTACTAAACCCATTTAAAAATGAGAAGAACTTCTTTGTTTCGGGAAAGTGGTCTTTTCTAGTGGTGTTATTTAATTCATGGTAATCCACACATATTTTGCACTTTCCATTTTTCTTAGGAACAATAACCAAAAGTGATACCCACACACTATTATAAATAGGATAAATGAACCAAACATCTACGAGTTTCTACAATGCTTCTTTGACAATGTCTTTTAATGCAGGTTTCATCCTTCTTTGAGGTTCACAAATGGGCTTATGATATTATTTAATATAAATGTCATAGGTACAAATAGATTGGTGGGTTCCTTTAATCCCCTTATAATCCTAGGAAAAATAATCAATGTTCTTTCTCAAGACAATGATCAACTCCTATTCTTGATAAATAGTAAGAGTGGAACTAAATTTTAGTAGTTTATGGGGACAAATTTGATTTATTTTGGTGGTGTGTTTATCAAATGCAACAATGATTACCTTCTAGGTTGTTCTATGGTTTTACCACTATTTATACCATAAACTCTCATAATAGCATGATACCAATTTTGTAGAAAATTAGAACCCAAGCCATATTCATAAGCTTGTTCAATGTTGAGAACCCTTTCAATGGTATAAACATGATATGATGATGTAAGGATGGAGTTGTCTTCTTCTTCATCTTCTGCCCATGTAGGAAAATGTTCTTCAACCAAGGGTAGTTGTTTATGGGATTTCCCGTTAGTGTTACCAGCGCTACAATTGATATAAACATTTTTTGTAGCTAACAAAGGTCTCCCTATGTTGAGTGGATATGCATTGAACTTGGTATTTGGTTTCAATACTAGGAAATTAGTGGGGTACTCCCAAGAATCAATTGGTACCATGACATATTCTATCATGCCTTCTAGTTCCACTGTTGATCTACCAACAAGATGAAGCACAATGGTGGATTTTATAAAGGAGTCCTGAAAATTGAGTTTGAACATAATGTCTCTAGTCATGATGTTGGTAGCATCTCCTAGATTAATCAAAGTATTTTTAACTATAATTTGATTAATATTTATATTTACAACTAGCCTACTTAGATACAAATACTTGGGAATAATCATTCTTCCTTGATAAATTTGTTATATATGGGAAATTTTTTAATGTCATGTAAAAGAGATATCTTAACACATAAATTTTTTATTCCCCTAAAAATATAGTCTCTTCAAGTTCATGTATCTTTTTGATGATCAACCTTTCAGGGTAAGGGGCAATTTGAGAAATTTGTTGAGGTGTAGGTTCTTCTCCATCCTTTTTTGGATCTTCTTGTGAAGAAGGATGAGGAGGTTCCTATAGGAATTTCCCTAATTTAAGGTTGATTTACTGAACTTCTAGGGAATAAACATGATAACCAGTCTCACTATTGTAAGTAAGTTGGGCTCACTTATTATTAGGGTTTAGATTGGATTGGGTAGAAAGTTAAGGCTTATTTATTGGAGCAATATTTTGTGGTATGCTAGGCTATTGAGGAGGAGGTATTAAGACTAGTGGTTGAACCATTGGAGGAATAGGGTATTTACATGGGGTAGGCATAGTTTGAGGTGAAGGATTAAATGGACATCGAGGCCGAGTTTGAAACTTTGTAGGTTAATTACTGAAATTTTGTAAAGGGTCATAGGTTGTACCTTGTTGATAAGGTCTTGGTGCCACTAACCAATTTTTGTTGATGAAGCATACTGACTTCATGCTTCCTTTAGTTCTTTGGTATACAACCTTCCAACCTCGTAAAGAAGGAAATTTATCAGTATTATGGTGTTCCTCACAAAGTGAACACATTTTTGTGTTTTTATGTGGACACTCATTTCAAGGGTGTATTTTAGTGCACTTGGGAAAAAATATAGTCAATTCCCTTTTTGCCTCTTCTTGTTTCTTTTTGTCCTATAATGTGTCCATAGGCAAGGCTAGTGAGTGAAAGAGTTATATCTTCATATATTCTAACATTCCTCATATTTCATTTTTTGCAAGTATAGGGGAAGAAGAAGAAGGAATTTACCATACCTCTACCAAAACAACTATTCTTCTTATTTGCTTTGGAATGATTTATGAACATTTGCTTGATAGTTGCATATTATAGTTGGTAGATGTCCCCATTAGCTAGGAGATTTAGTGGCTCCATCAAATACTCTCTTAATCTTATTAGCAAGACAAGTTTAAGAGAGTCTTCACCCAGATTATAGTTGTGTGCCCTCTTGTAATTTAATTGGAATCTCTCTTCAAATTCTTCCAAGAATTCATTGTCTCCATGGGTCATTTTAAATAGCTCATCCCCTATATGTCAAGACCTATAATAACATTTGTACTTGTTATTGAAGGTTTGTTTCATTTACTCCCAATTAGAAATTTTTTTCCATTCGAGTCTTATGAATCACATTAGGGGTGCACCTTTCAAAGTAGAAGGGAAAAGCTTGACTTCCTGCTCATTTGTAAGATGGTCATAAGTCCTACACACTACAAAAAAAGTCAAACAAGAACATATTAGGACCTTATGTGGTGTTGATGGGTTGTAATTTTACACCAACAGTCAAGGGGATCTCCTCGATGTAGGCTCCCAACTAGAGCTTGTACCGTGTGTGCTGGGGATCCCTCCGGTATGTAGGCTCGGCTGCTGTTTAGTTTTGTAGAGCTAGCTTCGGACAGAGGTGGGATATGAACTTAATTGAATGTATGAAATTTAATCAACACAAGAGAATAATTGACAAATATCATGTACCATAAATACCATGAATAGCCAAAATGTAAACAACACAACCTTATATAAAGTTATTGTTAGTAGGGCTTTAGATAAGATTTATGTATACTAGATAAATAATTCTTAATGATTGCAAATCAGTTCACAATAATCAACCATTTATAAGCATACATAATTGTGCAGTCAAGATAGATTATACTAATACCAAAGGAAATAGTTCATCGGCACGAGCATAGAGTTAGTAAGCCAAATACCATTCATGCGTAGCAAAACCAGATTTCAAGTATGAAACAACATATGAGGAGATCGGAAATCAATTCTCTCAAGTAATATATATATATATATATATATATTATATATCATATATAATATATATATATATATAATTATATATATATAATATAGATATAGATATATATATATCTATATATAATATATATATATATATATATATATATATATATGTATCTCTAGAATAGTCCTCAGCAAAAGTCCTTTGCAAATGAGGCACGAGGTTATATTTATAGGATAAGAGTGACCCTTGGTCTACCCTTGACTCTTGGGCTACCTCATGACCTTTCATCTACCAGATGACTCTTGGCATTCTATGTAATATTCCTAATCAAGAATATTCCTCAATCCCCAACAAAATCTCTAACCAAATATGTGCAAATGATATAATAATCCAGAAGTGATAAAATAATAGTGGAAAAGCATATAATAATGTAAACTGGAAATATAAACAGATACACAAGAAATGTGGCAAGAAATGCTAAGCCATTTTATTATACTGAGCACCTTGACTTGCACAGGGCAAGTGAAGAAATACTCTCAGAATGACAAGAATGGCCTCTCTGCATGGATGTTGATGTTGTGTTGCTGCTGCTACTAGAAAAAAAATGATGATTTGGGGCTGATCCCCTCAGAAAAATCTAAAACTCTGGATTCGGGCCCTACTCAAGAAACCCAAAGAAACCCAGAAAGATTTCCTGGAATGGCCTCACATTGTTCTGCGTCCCAGCTGCTGGAAAACTGTCGTGCTACTGTTGTTGCTGGAAATCGAATGAGGATTTTGGGTTTTTCTCTGCTCCTCAGAAAAGGTTGAAACTCTGGAATTAGACTATACTAAAAAAACCCAGAAAAACCCAAAAATCTTTTATGAAATGGTCGATCCCCCAAAATCACCCCCTTCGGGTTTTGCGTAGTTCCTCAAAGACGTTGATGAAACTGTTGCTGAAATGTTGATGAAACTGCTGCGGAAACACTGATGAATCTACTACTGGAATGCGAATGGAAATACCTTGCCCGAGCAGGCACTTGACGTCCCCTAGGGCTAAGGGTGAGATCTCCAAATAAAGACACTCAATGCACTAAACAGTGTTGTAGACTGGCTAAACAGCCTACGTGCTCTAAGTCAAAATGACTATCACAAACGCTCATAAATAGAATGATCCAAAATTAGGGGGCTCCTCTCTATTTTATAGCCTCTACCTCTCACAATCCCTAGGCTCACCTCCTCTTGCGTGATTCCCCTCTTGCCATGTGTCTGCGTGGGCCCCATTTCTGTGTCTTCCTTTGGCCCCCTTGGCTCTTCTTTAAGTCACAACGTTGTGCTACTAGGAAGTGAATTTTTATTCTTAAAGTGAGTTATGTCCCCCGTCCTCACTTTTTTATTTATAAATAACTATAGAAGGCAAAAATTGGGCAAAATCGAATATTCCAATTAGCCATGGCTAATTAGGAATATTATAGTCTCCCCTAGCAAAATGTTGCTTGTCCTCAAGCAACTGAAGTGGTGGATGTTGCAATATCTTCTCACTCTCCAAGTGGCATCCTCATCCGGAAAATTCTTCCACCTCACCAAGAATTCCCGGACCGTCCTGCTCCGCAACTGCCTCTCCCTAGTATCAATGCCCCTCGTCATCCATGGGTGGTAGCTCATTTGTCACTATCACCTGTTGTCCCAATACCTTTTTCAGGCATGATACATGGAAAACGTTATGAATCTTATTGCCTTGGGGCAGCTCCAACTCATATGCAACCTGTCCAACCCTGCGTATCACCCTGTATGGCCCATAAAAGCAAGGCTTAAGCTTCTCAACCCCCTTCTGCTTTAGTGACGACTATCGGTATGGCTATAACCATAGGTAGACCATGTCCCCTACCTTGAACTGTCTCTCCACCCAACCCTTGTCGGCGTACAACTTCTGCTGGTTCTGTGTTGTAGCCATGTTATCCTTGAGAGGTCGGAGAATACCCTGACTCTCTTGGATCCATATCTTGGCTCTGGGAGCCTTGCTATCACCAAACATCATGTCAGCAAAAGATAAAGGATGATACCTATATAAAGCATAGAAAGGTGACATACCAATGGACATGTGATGTGAAGTATTGTAGCAGCATTCCCCTAGATGCAGCCACCTCAACCATGCTCGCTGCTACCCACTAACATAGTTACGCAAGTAGCCCTCTAGCCACTTGTTAACTATCTCTGTCTGCCCATCTGTCTGTGGGTGATAACTGGTACTTGGTGTCAACTCCATCCCCACCAATCAGAAAAGCTCCTACCACAACCCACCCATGAAACGGTTGTCCCTGTCACTACCGATGGTCTTAGGAAGACCATGTAGCCTGAAGATCTCCCTGAAGAACAGTTGGGCCACCTGTGCTGCTATATAGTGTGTGGATATGGAAAAGAAATATATGTACTTTTTCAGTCGATCAATGACGACAAAGATGCAATCCTTGCCATGCACCATGGGCAACCTTATGATGAAATCCATCGAAATACTCTCCCATTTCCTCTTCAGAATGGGAAGAGGTTGCAATAATCCTGCGGGACGGCTCATCTCTCCCTTGTTCCTTTAGCAAACATCACACTCCCAGATGTGTTGGAGTACATCCTCCTTGAGGCCATTCAATGAGAACCTCTCCCTAATGGCCCTGTAGGTTTTGGTAAAACCTTGATGTCTTGCCAATGGGGAATCATGTGATGCCTGGAGTATCTTCTTCTTGAGCTGATACCCCTCAGTCAAGAAGATCTGGTACCTATAGTAGATGATCTCATTGACCACCCTGTACCTGTCATCTGCCACCTGCCCATCCAGAACCTCACATGCAAACCTGTCCTTGGAGTACTCTAGTAAGAGTCGAGCCCTCCAATCTGTATCCAAGCTCATAAGAGACAACGTGGCTGGTCTATGTGAAAGGGAATTTTCTACCATGATTTTCCTACCTTTGACATACTTGATGTCAAAGTCATATGCTTGGATCTTATTGATCCACTTCTGCTGCCTCTCCTGTAGTTGCTTTTGCTCCAAAAATAACTTGAGGCTATTGTGATTAGTCCTCACCTTGAACCTGTTGCCTACCAAATACTGTCGGTACTTAGCCAATGCATGCATGATGGCCAACATCTCCTTGTCGTATATGGAATACAACCTCTTGTGTGGAAGGAGCTTCCGGCTCTCAAATGCTATTAGGTGACCTCCTTGCATCAATACTGCGCCGATCCCCTCTCCCGACTCATCATACTCCAAGACAATTGGTTGCGTAAAATCTGGCAACACAAGCACTAGGCAGCTGCTCATAACCTCCTTGAGCATGTCAAAGGCTCGTTGTGCTGTATCTGACTAACTGAATGCCCCCTTCTTCGTCAAATTTGTTAGGGGTGTAGCAAGCTGTGAGAAACTTTTGACAAAATTCCGATAATAAGTGCAAATGCCAATGAATCCTCGAAGTTCCGTCACATTTCTCGGCTCTGACCATTCCCTGATGGCCTTGATCTTCTCCTCGTGGACCCTCACTCCATCCACCCCTATGATGTGTCCTAGATACAACATCTCCATCAACCCAAACTCACACTTGGAGAGTTTGGCATAGAACTGTTGCTCCTATAAGAAACGCAGTACTGTCTCAATGTGTTGGAGATGCTCCTCCCAAGTACTGTTGTAAATGAGAATATCATTGAAGAATACCAACACAAACTTCCATAAATGACTACGGAAGATGTGATTCATGTAGGACTGAAATGTAGCTGGGGCGTTGGTTAGCCCAAAAGGCATCACCAAGAACTCAAAGTGCCCATAGTGACACCTGAAGGGGGTCTTGGGAATATCCTGCTCCCTCACGCGAATATGATGGTACCCAGATCTCAAATCAATCTTTGAGAAGAATCGTGCTCCCCTCAACTTGTCCATCAACTCATCGATCCGAGGTATGGGGTACCTGTTCTTCAGGATCTTCTTGTTTAGGGCCCTGTAATCAATGCACATCCTCAATGTACCATCCTTCTTCTTCACTAACACCATAGAAGAAGCAAAAGGACTCGTGCTCGGTCGGATATGCCCAACAGCCAGCAACTCCTGGATATCCTGCTCAATCTCATCTTGATAGGCCTTGGGGTGCCTATAGCGGGTGGTAATCACAACCTGTATGCCTTGCTCAAGCTCGATGGTGTGCTTAAACCCCTGATCTGATGGCTGTCCTGGTGGAATCTCCCCAAACACTATGGCATACCGATCAAGGATAGACCGTATCTCTGGGTGTACCATCTGCTCTGCAATCCCTGCCTCTGATGCACGCAGCTCCATTGCCCACTCTATGTCTCCCTTTCGGAAGACTGCCTCCATCCGATGAGCCAAAATAGTCTAGGGCGGATATGTGTGTTGTCCCCGTATCTTCTCATGCCTCCCTGTCTTCTCATCATCCCACTCCATCTCTAGGGTCTTCCAATTTGTCGTGACCTTCCCTATAGTGATAAGCCATTGAACACCTAGTATCATGTTGGTGTCTCGAATATCGACCTCAAAAAAGTGGTCAGTCAATGTGTAGGCTCCCATCGTCACTGAAAGCTCTGGAACATAACAAGCACACGTCATGGTTTGATCTCTTGGGACCAAGACTGAAAACCCATCGAAGCTCTCTATCTGTATACCTCTCTGCTTAACCATCTGGGAATCGATGAAGTTGTGGGTCGTCCCACTGTCAGGCAAAACTATTACTCTCTGGCCAAGTATTGTCCCTTGTATGCGTAGCTTCAGATACTTGGGAACTCCTCGCATTGCTGCAAGGGCCCCTCTGGTGGGTGGAAAAGATGCACCACCTACTGTTGGAAGTGGTGGTGGCAAAGGACCATGTACGACATGGATATCTCCTACCTCCACATCATCCTCATCATCCTCCTCTCCACTGCTCTAGGAGAAGACCTCAATAAAATGCGCTTTACCAGCAGCACATCTATGTCCTACTGCCCATGGCTCCTGACAGGTGAAGCACAACCTCTTCTTCTCCATCTCCCTCCTGGCATCATCATCAATATGTACTCATCCTAGATTTCCCTTTGGAGGAGGAATCCTCACATCCTTCCCCTTAGACCGGAAAGTCTGTCTCTGGGGGTAAGGTGTCCGGGTCCTGGGTAAGACATCTTGTAAGTCTTGGGTCGTGCCGATAGCATCCTAGAGTGTGGCTAGTCTAGTGGATCAGACTAAACCCCAAAGTGGCTCTGCTAACCCCTCAACATACATATAGACCCTTAGTGTCATGGATAGGTCTGGGACCATCATAGAGACCCTCAAGAAATCTGCAATGTAGGTCTCTGGGCTCCCTGTCTGTTTGAGCCTTGTCAGCTCAACAAAATGCTACTCTGGATCCCTCTGATCAAATCGCTCCATTAGTCTCCTAGTAAACTCAGGATATATTGTCACTGTGGAGTGCCCCAGTGTAACCATCCCATGAAATCACCAATCCTGGGCCTCACCATCTGAATGCAATGTTGCCACCTTGATGGCCTTTATCTCCAACATCTGGTTAAGCTAGAAATAAATATCGAGCTTCTTCACCCAAGACTTTGCCGAACTATTTGATGAACCATCAAACATAGGCAAGTGGAATCTGCTCGTTGCACGGTGGGTGTCACCATCATGGTAATGCCGGTACCCTTTGTGATGATTGTGGGGTCTGCTATCCTGCTGGAGCTAAACAAAATCTCTGAATGAGAGGGCTTCCTTGAACTCCTGCCCATAGGCCTGGTACTCTGCAAAATAATTGCCCATATGCCTGAGCTCTACCTCTTGTTGGGCTGCGGCCCCCGTGTCTACTCCTAAGAAGGTGGGCATGGTAGAGCGTGTAGGGACATGTGAGGCCCCCTGCTGCGCAGTATCATGCTGCTCTGGCAAGTGATGGGATGCACCTGATCCCTCACTGATCTGAAAAACTCATGGGCTCTCTTATTGTCTAGCCTCTACTGTTGTGAGTCTATGCCCCATCACCTCAATCTGCCTCGATAGATCTTGCACTGATTTCAGGAGCATATTCACAAATCTCTTCCCATCATCATCTGCCATCGGATCCTCCTGCTCTGCGTCCACCACAAGCTCCCTCTGTCCTGTGTCCACCACAGGCTCCTCCTATTCTGCTTCCACCACTGGAACACAATCTCCCTCTCCATAGGTATTCTCCAACCTACACCCAGTGTCTCTATATCTCTGACCTCTATAACAGATATAGGGTTTTTCCCTAGGTGTCATAGATTGCTAGCTCCACAAGCTTAGCCAGATCTATGCTCTAATACCAATGTAATATTCCTAACCTTGAATATTCCTCAAACCCCAACAAAATCTCCAACCAAATATGTGCAAATGATATAATAATCCAGAAGTGATAAAATAACAGTGGAACAACATATAATAATGTAAACCGGAAATATAAGCAGATACACAAGAAATGCAACGAGAAATGCTAAGCCATTTTATTATACTAAGAAATAAATGAGTACAAGAGGTGATTAGACAGATGGCACCTTGAATTGCACAAGGCAAGTGAAGAAATATTCTTAGATTGACAAGAATGGCCTCTCTGCGTGGATGTTGATGTTGTGCTATTATTGCTGCTAGAAAACAAATGATGATTTGGGGCTTTTCCCCTCCTCAGAAAAAGCTAAAACTTTGGATTCAAGCCCTACTCAAGAAACCCAGAAAAACCCAGAAAGATTTCCTGGAATGGCCTCACACTGATTTGTGTCCCCTCTGTTGGAAAACTGTTGTGCTACTTTTGCTGCTGGAAATCGAATGAGGATTTAGGACTGCTCTCCTCCTTAGAAAAGGCTAACCCTCTAGAATCGGACTCTACTCAAAAAACCCAGAAAAACCCAGTAAGCTTTTCTGAAATGAACGACCCCCGAAAATCACCCCCTTGGGGTTCTACGCAGTTCCTCAAAGATGTTGATGAAACTGCTGCTGAAATGCTGATGAAACTAATGTTGAAATGATGATGAATCTACTGCTGGAATGCCAATGGAAATACCTTTCCTGAGCAAGCACTCGAAGTCCCTCGGGGCTAAGAGTGAGATCTCCGAATAGAGACACTCAATGCACTAAACAGTGCTGCAGACTAGCTAAACAGCCAGCATGCTCTAAGTCGAAATGACTATGACAAGTGCTCATAACTAGAATGATCCAAAATGAGGGGGCTCCTCTCTATTTTATAGCCTCTGCCTCTCACAATCCCTAGGCTCACCTCCTCCTGCGTGATTCCCCTCTTGCCATGTATCTGCGTGGGCCCCATTTTTGCGTCCCCCTTTGGCCCCCTTGGCTCTTCCTTAAGTCACAATGTTGTGCTACTAGGAAGTGACTTTTTATTCTTAAAGTGAGTTATGTCCCCCGTCCTCACTTTTTTTATCTATAAATAACTATAGAAGGCAAAAATTGGGCAAAATCGAATATTCCAATTAGCCATGGCTAATCAGGAATATTACATTCTACATGACCTTTCACATTTGTAGGGGATTCTATGCTACTATAGTACATAATGTCACAAAAATGGCTATCAACCTAATTGACTAATCTACTGATGGCAAGTTCCAGAATGTTGAGCCCGAGCTTTTCTATCAGATAAGTGTGCCATATGTTGTATTTTGCTGCAATAGGAGAGATCTGTGGTTGGCCTTCATCATGTAAATGTAAGCACTGAAGTGCATTCGGAAGGAGGGTGTTCCATTTGGCATGCACATGATTATTCAAGGTACCTAGCTTGGTGTAGAGCCTCACTGGTTCTACTACATAACACTTGATATTTTCTTTGGTGATTGGTATATCTCCCGTATGGGCTGCTTGTCTATATGTCTCTACAAATTCCCATACTTCATTATTGATCTCCTCCTGATTTTTTACCTATCCAATCTCTCCTATAGAGGGGGCCCCATGTAGTTGGATCACTAATTCCAAGCTATTGAACAACTATCTGTAGGAGGCCAGCACCCTCTCTGCATCTTTGGCTATTTTTTCTCTCAACTGAACTTTGAAACGAAGTTAGACCCTAGTATTTTGCATTGCGAGCCAATCTTTCATAGCGACCACTGTCGGGGCTTCGAGGTACTTTAAAACCATTCATGTATTCTATCCAAAGTGGTCATGGCTTCTTTGACCATGGCGACTCTCTCTTTTGAGTGAGCCTGAATGGTCACGATGGGTGTTACAGTGTGGTGCAATTTTTCCATTTCCTCATAAACTATTTCCATGGTCTCCCTTAGGGTCTCTGTTTTTGATGTGATTACCACTTGGAATTCTGTTGAGCTTGTGTGTAATAAGCGGACTATCGTGTTCTCCTCCTCCATCCTTTTCTTCTCCTATTCTGCTGCGGTGGTCCTTTGCTCGAATGTGTACATCCTGTTTTGCAAGTGTACAATTTGTTTACTCATTCGGGCTATGTTGTGTTCTGTGGTAGCCATCAAAGCTATTCTAGCAGAGGCAATCATTTGAGGATTTTTCATGACATTGGGCACGATATCTATTATCGTAGTTACTGACAATGGGTCGGATGGGTTCCCGTTGCAATATTTCTTCCTTTCCTATATAATTTTGAGGTTTATTTCATCAAATGTGATTTTAGTAAGATCTAAGACCTCGTCGTCTTGATCTTCTGAGATGCCCAGCTCTTGGAGGGGAAGATGTCTGCCAGTGAGGGGAGTGGCAGGAGGTACATCTAAGGGAGGAAGCTCACCTTGTCTTGAGCCAAAATCGACTGCTTTTCTTGTCTCCCCTTGTTCATTTTTCTTGGCTTCCTTTTCCTTGTTAATCCTAAGCTCTTCTTCCTGCTGCCTCTTTTCTCCCTCTACTAGTGCCCATTGCCTCTCTAGTTCCTCCTCCATGTTTTTCAGCTCTTGTTCTAATCCTTTGTTCTCTTCTTTTTTTCTCCTTTCAGCTTCATCTGCGTTCTTTTTCTTTTCAAGCTCTTCAGCTTGTTTTTTCTTTTCAACTTCTTCTTGCGTTTTTCTCTCTATCTCGTCTTGTTCTTTCTTTTCTTCCTCCTGGCACCTTTTCTCATTCTGGCTCTAGTCACTGAAGTCCTGAGATTCTTTGCTCACTAGTTCTCTTTGCCTCTTGAGCTCTCGCTTCTTCCTTGCCAATTTGGCATTTCTTTGTACAAGTGTAACTTCCTCTTCCTCGTTTTCGCTTAGGGGGTCTTCAACCTCTTTTCCTTTGTGTTTCCTGATTCCTCGGCTTCCTTTGGTGTTTTGTGCAGTTGTTTCTTCACGGTTGAAGCTCTTTCTCTGAGGCTTACGTCCTTCTGGGAATCATCGAGGAGCTTGTCCTCTATGGCCCATTGTTCACTTGGGCTGATTTCCCTTATGGAGTTATACCAATTCGTAATCCCATCGTCAAGGTCCTTCTTAGTGTGGGCATAAGACCAACTGAATTTTGCCTTCTTGCAATGGGCAGCTACGACATTCTTGGGACCATATGTTCAATAATTCAATGTTACGAAATGTCTCCCATATAACTCTATAGCTTTTGCTTCTACCTGTTTGAATTTTTCTACCACATATGCCCCAATAGTGAGAGGAAAAGGTGGCCATGGTTTCTTCTTGCCTTCGTTCAAAACCTTCAAGAAACCCTGCGTCATTTGGTAATAGACTTCTTGCAGAATTTTCCTATCCGTGACGAACTTGGGAAGAACATGAGGAGCTTTATGAGTATCAAACACTCTGATGAATGTTCCTTCATCAATGGGGAACCAATGATCTACTTTGACCCAATTCTTCATGGCTCTCTGTGACATGCAAGGTGATTCTTCCCCGAACCGTAGTTGGTATAATGGGATAATAAATGTTTCAGATATCACATCCAACATGCTCCTATAAGCTATGTCCCATAAGACTTTGTAGTGGCAATGGACGGGTTGGGCTACTGATGTGTCCCAATTACAGATCCAATGCTCGAAGTAGCACCTCGAATAGACAACATCAGGGAGGTATGACGACATATAAAATTTCGAAGGCTGCTCGAGGGGTGGGCTTTTGGTAGCAACTATGTTTGTCCTTAAAGACAATGAGAGGATGCTTTCCCAATTTAAAATAGTTCCTTGAGTGGCGAAAACGTACATGAGAGGGACCCATGTGCTGAAAAATACATCATAGCCTGCCTTGCCATATAAATGGTGCACCATCGCAACGATTAACTGATATACTTTGCGTAACCCCTTTTTCTTGTAAGCCTAGTTTTTCCAAACCTGAAAATTTTCTGGGTCTTGCCACCAATCTCTTAAGATATCTTTCGTTGGGGTTGTGAACCCGGCGAGCCACTTGGTGTTAAAAGTTTGCTGCCTCTCAGGCAATCTATAGTAGGTGTTGATGTATGTTGGAGAGATGGTGGCTATGGGTACCCCATCATGACCATTGATAATCCAATCATCTGTATCTATACACTGTAAGATCCATTTGATGGTTTCCATGCATGGAAACACTGGGGGATGTGCCGCTACTTTATGAAACTTTGAATTCTTGAGGTTGATATAGACTTGGAAGTCTTCATGTGTTTCTGGGATATCCTTTTTAGCAAATTCCTCATAGATCATATACCAGGAGAGCCTAGTGGTTTTACTTATGTTGCAAGCAGTGTCTCCGAAGATAGGTGGATGTTCTTCTAAATCGGCTTCCCATGCCCCACTTCCCGAGGTGCCTTGAGCAGCTTTAATGGTCGAGTGACCCACTTCGTCTTCAAAAGAAGAAATGGATATACACTCAATCTCGATGTCGCCTGGCATGTCCAAAGCATAGTCCCACAATGAGAGAGATGACATGAAAATCAATTGAGACCATACAACAAAAGGAGTCTTAGCCGGTGGCAGGAAGGTAGTGGGGAAGGCGAGTCACACGGTCACAGATTTCAAGAATGTGACTGAGTGACTAAGGTCATAGGTCACAGTTTAAATGAGGTCGCAAGGTTGCAATTTTTGAAATCGGGTTGGAGGTCGCAAAATAAGATCAGGTTGCAAGTCGCAAAATAGGATCGAGTCACATGTCGCAACCAGATGGGGGACATGAAGTCGCGAGTCACGAAGTCATGTAAGGAATTGTATCATGACCACGGGATGTGCAACTAAGGTTTAGAAAAGCTCATAGAAGGCACTAAATGGCCTTGGGAGGCCAAGGTCGGCCTCAGAGGAGTGATTTTTAGGCTTACTGATAAAAGTGAGGGGATCAGAGTTAAGACAAAATATGCCTTCTAAGTGCAGGCATGGGGTGAGGAGGCTAGGGAAAACTGTGAGGTGAAAAATGAGAGAAACGCTAAGTAAAAAGGATAAACCCTAGGGTGAGAGATCAGCTAGAGGTCGGGAGGGTAAGATAGTGACACTTGGAAGAAAACAATGATTGCAGGAGGGAGTACCGTTACTTACTGGAGTTGGATGCGCGCACGAATTTGGGTTGGAGGGACTTCTAGCTTCCCGTGTGACCAACAAAGCCTTGACAAATGCGACTAGGGTGAGCTTCTATTTATAATATAGTCACACGTGTGGTGGTCATGAGGGTCGGGAGTGCGTCTATTGCGACTAATGCGGCCATGTGACCTAGGAGGTTGCATAGTCACAGGGGTCGCATAGTCACGTTGGAGGATGGAAGGGTTCAGAGCAACCTAGTGACCTTGTGACCTTGCGACCTTGCAGGTCACGGAGTCGCATAGTCACAAAGTCACGCATATGACTGACGGGGAAGCGAGATGAATTGTGACCTTGCGACTTATGCGACTTAGAAGGTCGCGAATTCGTAAGGACTTTATGAGGGTGGAGGCACGATTATGCGACCTTGCGACCTTCCATTTGTTATGGTCGCAATAGCTGCCATGGTCACAATTATTAGCCATAGTCGTGTTTTGACTCTGCAACTAGCCTATCAAGGCAGGAACTAATGACTTGGCTTAACTTAGCCAAAACATATATTTCTCCTTAGGTTTGCTGCCATTGATGAGCTTTTCTAGGTAGAGGGCCAAGGCTTGACCTGGTGTAGGGGCTCCAAAATTTAAGGATCATCGGATTTTTGGAGGGGTTGTTGTAGTAGCTACAACAATTGGCGATTCCCTAGGAGAATCTGGGATCTCTGACATTTACAGGCCTCACTTAAGGGGACTTAAGTAAATATCACTTAATGGAGCTGTGGGTCTCATTGATGGTATTTTGGGTTTCCATTTCAAGCTTGGTTAGTTATCCTGATTGGTCTGACATGAACTTTGCACACGCAATAGGGTGCTACCTCCCACTGTCTTGGAAGCAAAAGGGAAACTAAAGTTGCACTATGAACTTTGAAGTTTTTCAGTATAGTGGTCATGGTACTCTAGTGTTGCTCTGCTGCTAGCAAGCCTAAAGAGTACCCCAACGGAGTCACTACCTAGAAATCGTGAATGTTTCTTCACTGCCACCGAGCCTGGTTAGTACCTCGATGAAGTCGTTGCTTCACCTCTTTGCACTTATTTAATGAAGGCTTGAAGCTTGGGCGGACGAGGGATCCCAACTTATTTGACTTGCAAAGAGGTTGCTTCTGGCTTTTCAGATACCTTATTGTTTTTCTGAGATATATGTATGCTCATTATTGGTTTCCTCAGTTTCTCTTTCATTCCCAAAATTGCAGGTGAGCTAGAATGGTTTCAAGATTTTTGACCATGTAAGCAGCTGGAACATACTGATGTGAACATGAATGAGGACCTATGCATGCCATCGAGTTCCCCATTGTCACCAATTTGGCCCATATTACTCTTGTCACGACTTAAGATTTGGTCCGTTAATGGTTCCTGAAAGCATCTGAGGGAGCCAAAGTGTAGGGCTTCTTTAACCTTAACCTGCCATCTCAACTTTATTCCGAAAGACAACAACTAAACTAGAAAACTGAAACTAATTGACAACAAACAATGACTATCTACAAGAGGAGAGGTAAACTATAGTACAAGGTGGGGCCAACAACTCTGGGGTTGCTAGGTGAAGTAATGTTTGAGGTCATGGTCGTTCGCTGGGAGGGGTTCCACTCTCCCTCCCGGGGTTTGCAATTTGAAGGTGTGATGATCAATTTTTTCTATGATCTGGAACAGGCCTACCCATAAAGCCTGAAACTTTGTGTGTTTGCCTTTTTCCTCGTGGTCCCGAACCCACTTAAGCACAAGGTCCCCTACCTAAAACTTGTGGGGCCCTGCAGATTTCCTATCGAACCATCTCTTGATCTGGGCTCAGTGGATGGCGAACGTTTCTTTAGTCTTTGACCTTTCTTCTTCCGCTTTTACCAAGGTATCGATTTGGCTTTGAATGGACGGGAACAGGGTGCTTTGTGACTCTTGAGCCATCCTAAGTGCAGGGAGATATAGATTTGGTGGTAGGATGGCTTCTTTCTCATAGACTAGGAAATACATAGATGTGCTAATTGACGTTTTGGGAGTGACCCAGTCAGCCCACAAAGCATTACTAAGGGCATTGTGCCAATTCTTCTATTGCAAGATCAGGGTTTTCTTGACGATACGAATGAGGTTTTTTTTGGTTGATTATGCTAGGCCATTTCATTGGGGATAGTAGTTGGCCAAATGTTTTAACACGATGCTATTTTCTAGATAAAAATCATACAATTTCAAAGATGAAAAGTAAGTAGCATTCTCAAAAACAAGGGAGGTTGGAACACTAGACCTGGCCATGATCTATTGCTTAATAAAGGATATTACCTCATCGTCGTTAACCTTTCACAACAAGATTTCTTCTACACATCGGGTAAAATAGTCGGTGGTTGTGAGTATGTACATGTTCTGCTTTGACGAGTTAGGGATGATCTTGCCTATGATGTCCAAACCCCATTGTTGAAAAGGTTTCTCAACTGCTATATGTTTTAGAGGAGTAGATGACCTTCCTGTCTGCTTGCATGCTTCTGCCAAATCAAACACTTCCGTACATAGGCATGAGCATCTTTGAAAAGTGTGGGCTAGTAAAAACCTACCTGCATGACCTTGTGAGTCATGGTGTCGCCTGCATAGTGACCTCCTGCTAGTCCGTCATGTAGATCTTTCAGAACCCGTTGAGCTTCATCGTATTCCAAACATCTTAGTAATATATTGAGATGGTGCTTTCTGAAAACGTTTCCTTGGACCATTTGATATGAGGTAGCTTTACGCCTGATGACTCTCCTCTGTTTAGTGACCATGGCTTTAGGCAAAGAACCTTGTACTAGGTATTGTTTTAAATCAATGTACCATGATGACGAGTCATGTGAGCCAAGAATTTCATTTTGGTACATTTCGATCTCGTGCTCCCATCCTTTTGTTTCCTGAGCCAGTTGATCATACACTGTTTTCTAATGATCAACAGCCTCGGCGGCCAGTTTATAGAGACCTTGCCCCTTCACAGTGTGGGAGGGCTTAAACTCTAAATCATATTCTTGGAGGGATGTCATCCAGTTGTCTCTCCTATTCCTCGGCTTCTGTTGTACAAAGAGGGATCTGACGACAAGATGGGGGACCATCACCATGATGTGGTTCTTTAGGATGTATGATCTAAAATGTTTCACTGCTTTGTAAAATGGATAAGCTTGCTTATCAATGTCCGAGTAGTTTAGCTCTACCCCCTAGAGTCCTGTACTCATGAATGATATAGGATGTTCATCGTGATCACAGTCCTTTTGGGTAAGGACCACAACTAATGATGAATCTGAAGCGAAAGTGTACAAGATAAAATCTTTGTTGAAATCAAGGCTGGAAAGGGAAGGTACTTCCACGATAGCTACCTTAATCCAATCAAAATATTCCTTTTCTTCCCGATCCCATTTGAAAATTGTATCCTTCTTTATCATGTTTTGTAAAGGTTTAACAATTTATGCAAAATCTGAAAAAAACTTGTGAAGGAAATTAATTTTATGGAGGAAAGATTGCATACCTTTCTTGGTGGTCAGATGAGGGATCCGTGCTATGGCTTTTACGTGGTTAGGATCTACATGATTCCTTTATTGGTGATGATGTGGCCTAGCAGGTTGCCTCTTGAAACCAAAAATATGTTGTTCTTAGGGTTGAGAGAGATCCCATATTTCCGGCATCTTTCGAAAATTTGTTTGAAGTGTTGTAGATGGTCACTTATTTTCTTTGAAAAATTGGTGAGGTCGTCCAGGTAGACCACCACACTCTGACCCATTAACCCTTGAAAATCAATATCCATAGCTCTCTAGAAAGTCGCCCCAGCATTTATGAGTCTGAATGGCATACGATGAAATGCAAATGCCCCCCACTTTGTCTAGAATGTTGTCTTGATCTGGTCCAATTTTGATACCAGAACCTGATTGTAAGCACCAGATTATATACCCATGTCGAGTGCCTCAGCTTAAAAATAATGCGAGCATCCAACAATTTATTTAATTCCTTCTGTATGAGGGGTTCCAATGTGGGATGCACCTTCCTTAGTTCTGCTGAAATGGTTTGACCCCCTCTTTGGTAGGAATAACACGCTGAATAATTTGAGTATCATACGTCTTCAGGTCTTCATAAGTCTAGGCAAAGACATCACAATAGTTTTGAAATAAGCTAATGAATGCTTGTCTTTCCTTTTGGGGTGCACCCTGTTCCCAAGTTAATGTACTTGGTGTCTGACTCGGTTCCAAGGTTGATTTGTTTGTGTGAGAGAGTGGAACTATGCATCTTGGTATTCGGTGGACCTCTAAAATGATTCTGGAGGTTAAACAATTTCTCCAACGACACCACCCCTTTAGGTAAGGGGTTTCCCTTCCACAAATTCTCTTCATCTTGTAACGATTTCTCATGTTCCTCTTCGTCGATAGCTGCATCTTTGAATACTTCCGCATTTTCCATGAACTCCAGAATCTGGTGGTCATCATTGAACACATGCAAGTTAGTTATTTTTTTCGGTACCACTTGCTTATACATAATTTCAATAGAAAAACCATCTCTAAGGGGTGTGAATCTAGCTGCAGCATTAGCTAGAGTGTCAGCAACAACATTGTTAAATCTAGGAACATAAATGATATTGAAATATTTAAAAGAATTTATGAGACACCATACCTCTTGCTAGTAATTCTTTAGATGCGGGGATAAACAATGGATGGTATTGCGTACCTATCTCATAATGATTTCTGAATCCCTAATCATTTTTAGGCAGTTTTCGTTTAGGTCGATGGCCTTTTGAGGCCAAGAACCAATGCCTCATATTCCGTAATGTTGTTGGTACATTGGAATTCTAACCTGCAAGAGATCAAAAATATATCCCCTTTGGGATTTAGCAGGACACATCCCACTCCTACTCCATCGTGGGTTTCCGATCCGTCATGATACAACATCTAGTTTAAGGAAAAAATCTCGTTATCAAGGCTCGAGGTTTGCATAGGAATCTCAACCTTGGTATATGAGGAAAAGGTTGATGTCTGAGGCTGATAGCACCTGAATGAAGATTCAAGGAGGCATACTCACAAATCTTGTTGAGCATAACTAACTGGCTCATTAGAGCCTTCAAGGTCGGTTATAGTATGTTTCATACAAGTGATCTGAAATTAAGATCTTAGATTAGTTTTAAGGTATTACAGACTCATGTGCATGGATTTGGCTATATTACTTAGTGCAACGAATCGATAAGATTGTGAATGATATAGACAATTGAGTAGTTAGAGAAGCATAATAGACAACACACATAACACAACAAATTTAATATGGATTTCACCCAAAACTCTTGGGCTATGTCTCTTAGTCCAACCTTTAGTGGTGACCTCTCTATTATGTCTTCGAGAGCAGAGTTTTACAAAATGTGAGCTCAAATTGAGTCTCAACACACAGATACAAATAGCAGGAGTTTTCTTGAATCCCTCAAGCCCCTCTGAGTACATAGAATCTTTCTTTCACTCTCTGTCTCAGTAATGCTTCCTATCTGTCTCTGTCAGTCTGTGGCTTTAAAGCTAGTCAGTGTTGTCTCTTTGTTTCCCCTTCTTGGGTTCTCTAGCTTCCAGCCTCTGTTCACTTGAATCCCCTTCTGAGCGTTAGCAATCATGGCATAACGTCTTCAGGGAAGGTGGCCACCTGTTCTGCAATGGAAGGGACCTTCGGGCCTTTGAAATCCCAAAAAATAGTGTTTTCTATTTACACAGAGAAACACTGTAAAACACGGGAAAAATCCACCAAATCACTGTTCATCAGACTTCAAATATTATGAATTCTGCCCTATGTTCCATCAGGCCCACCTTTTAAATTGCTATCGCATATCCACCGTTGATCTACGTGATCCTGATCCAACGACTGAGATTCATTTCGGGCGGCAAAGGCATATGGAGATTACCTACCTGAAAAGGCGGTTTTCTCACGCCACCCATCAGCCAGTGGATGGGATTGGGCTGAGCCCATCCAATACCACTTACCACCTAAGGCCCGCCCAAAATCCACTCATTACAGAACTCAAAATATATATATCTACATGTATATCCCTTTCGAGTCCGGATTCATCATTTTCTTTGTTTTTTCATTTATTTGGCAAAAATGCGAAATACACAGGAAAGTGTCATTTTCTGGATCTCAAAATATATCAAATATCATTTATAACTCTATTGAGTCTAGCTATCGAAAGTGATATTTATATCGGCCCCACTCCTTTATGTAGCTTCGATGCGATATTGCGATGCGATTGATCGTAATCGCATATCGCATAGACCCCTGGGCCATTTGTAAGCGCTCCTTTGTAATCGCCAATTGCGATATCATGAGTTAACCTGGGTTGTCAATCTACTACGCGCTTGATCGACGATTTTCGTTGACTCGCACTATTTGTGATCGCAATTGTCATATGATAGGCTCTGATATCCTCCACCTGCCACCACCGATTGCGATATGCCGATCAAATCTGGACTGTTGATTGGCTAGATCCGACAGCTCCCGTGCAAAGTTGGTTTGACCTCTGATAGGCTCGATTTCACTACTTTCTTCATGTTTTTGCCTCTCAATAGTGTTATCCTCCATTTTTAAAGGTTCTCTTTTTGCGATAGTTTTTGGATTTTGAAGACTTAGAGGGTGATTTGGATCCATTTTGGATCATGCCTTCCCATTGAAAAAGCTTTTGGACCACCAAAAGTTGGTTTTCAAGCATCGATCAAGTGAGGATACATCTTCGTCACTTGTCCAATTTCTATCCATCATGCACTGCTTGGTTTTGAACCTTTGAGTCCAATTCTGAGGTATTCAACATCCCCTCTGCATGTAGTTCTCACCTTCCTATCCAGAACTGTATCTTCCTGCAACTCATTGAGATATTCATGCAATAGATCATCAATAGAAGGCAACTGAATTTTCTCTTTGGGATCTTCAACCAATGAAGGTTCATATAGTCTCAAGTTCTCTACATTAATAACTGAATATATATGCATATAAGTTGGCAAATCAAGGTGAAAAGCGTTTTCACCAATTTTCTCAAGTATCTTGAAAGGCCCATACCTTATTGGCTTCAGCTTCTTTCCTTCACCTTGCATTCTATCTTTGCTAATTCACATCTTGACTTGATCACCAACTTGGAAGCTATGTTCAATTCAATTCTTATCATGCCTTGCCTTGTACTTGGCCTGGATCTTTTCCAGCTATTCCTATACTGCCTGGTGAATTTCTTGGATATGTTCAATGAACTTGGTTGCTTTGTCCACATCACTATGTCCATCAACTGCTATTTCTTTCCCAAAGACAAAATCCAAGGGATACCTTGGTGTAAAACAAAAACAAGTCTCAAAAGGAGATCTTTGTATAGAAGAGTGTTTGACACGGTTGTAAGCATGTTGCACATAACACAAATATTCATCCCAAAGCTTGGATACTTGCTGTAATATCCCCTGAGCAATTGGATCACTGTGCTGTTGACCACCTCTATTTAGCCATCTGTTTGTGGATGAAAGGTTGTGCTCTTCTTTAGTCTAGTGTCCATCAATTCCCATTGACATGACCAAAGCTTCCCAGGAAATCGGGAATCTCGATTAGATACAATGGAAGTGGGTAACCCAAAATGAACCCATACATGCTGAAAGAACAACTTCCTTTTTTGTTCAACTGTAATCTGCTTGTTACAAGGTATTACAATACACATTTTGTTGAACCTGTCTACAATAACATATAAATAATCATGACATTTTCTAGATTTTGGCAATCCCCCAACAAAGTCCATGGAAACACTTTCCCAAGGATGAGAAGGAACTGGAAGTGGAGTGTACAAGCCCAATTTTCTATTGCTGGGCTTGCTTTTAGTACACATGGTACACCCTTTAATATATCTAGAAACTGTTTCATGCATTCTTGACTAATAACAGAACCTTTGCAACTGTGCAACTATTTTACTTACACCAAAATAACCTGATATAAGAGAAGTATGTGCTTCCCGAATTATGTTAATTCTTTCAGTTTTTGGAATGCATAACTTTCCCAAATGATACATGAGTTGGTCCTTAGCATAATAATCCAATTCTTCTACTTGTTTTCCATGACCTAAAGTTGCATATACATCTTTAAAATCTATATCTTAAGCATATTGTTCAATGTAGCTTTCATGCATTACTGAGTTATGCTTAAGTATATTAGATGCATTTATGATTAGTCTAGACAACATATCTGCAACTTTATTGTGTATGCCCTTCTTATATCTGATGACTAGATGAAACTGCTTTAGAAAACCCATCCACCTATAGTGTCTTGATTGCTGCAATTTAGTTTGTGAGTGCAAATATTGAAGTGGTTGATGGTTTGTATGGATGATTGTTTCTTTGCTCATTAAGTAATGTTTCCACTTTTTCACACTCTGTACTAATGCATATAATTAATTATCATATGTGGGATAATTAACTACTGCAGAGTTAAATATCTCACAATGATAGCATATGGGTTTACCATGTTGCATCAACACTTCTCCCATGGCATAGTCATTGGCATCTGTTTCAATCTCAAATGGTCGTTGAAGATCTAGCAGTGCTAGTACTAGTGTTGTACTATTTTTTTCTTTTAAGGTGTCGAAGGCTTTCTGCTATTTGCCTCCCCACTGAAACACCTTATTCAATCTTGTTAAAGCATGTAAGGGAGCTGCAATCAAGGAAAAGTTAGCAATAAACTTTCTCCAATATTGTGTTGCTCCTAGGAAGCTCCTAACTTCTGTAGCAGATTTGGGTATAGGTCAGTTCACAATGACTTCAACCTTAGAGGGATCTATGTTCAATTCACCACCCCCTACAATATGACCTAAATAATTTAAAGATGTTTTGCCGAATTCGCATTTTGATAACTTAACATAGAGATTTTCTCTTTTCAAAACATCTAAAGTCTGCTTTACATGCTTCAAATGTTCTTCCCATGTTTTACTGAAAATAATAATGTCATCTAAATATACAATTACAAAATCATCAATAAAAGGCTTGAGTACATCATTCATAACTCTCATGAAAGTGGAATGAGAATTAGTTAAGCCAAAAGGCATAACTAGCCATTCATACAGCCCTTGCTTTGTTTTGAAAGCAATCTTCCATGCATATTGTTTTGCTACTCTAACCTGATGATATCCACTATGTAAGTTTAACTTGGAAAAGTAAACTGCCTCTTTCAGCTGATCTAATAGATCATCAATGCGAGGAAGGGGATAATGATTCTTGATTGTTATTTTATTCAGTGCTCTGTAATCAATGCACATCCTCCACAAACCGTCTTTCTTCCTCACCAACACGATTGGAGATCCGCATGGTGATGTGTTTGGTCTTATGAACCCTTTATTGAGCAGCTCTTGTACCTGCTTCTTGATCTCTGCATTCTCTAAAGCAGATAACATGTACATTCCGATGTTAGGCAATGGAGCATCTTGCTGCAAATGAATATCATGTACTATTTCCCTTTTTGGTGGCAGACCTTTAGGTCCTTGAAATAGGATATCATATTCTGAAACAAATTTTTCTAAATCAGCTTTCTCTTTAGCATCAAAACCCTCAAATACATTGGTTTTATCAGGGTTCTTTTCCTTTACAACCATTAGTAAAAATTGCTTGCATGAATTTACAATTCTTTTCATCTGCCCTAAGTTTATGAGAGTGTAGTTATTTTTGAGTTTATGAGCTCTTACAATATAGTCTATTCCATCTTTGATGTGTTGATACTTATTTTCAGCTCTATAGAATATGTCTTTTCTATCATACAAGTAAGGACTTCCTAAAACAATACCACATATATCCAAGGGAACTATATCTAACTCAACCTCATCTACAAATGTTGACCCAAATGCAAACGTAAGTCTACATTGTCTAGTCAATTGTAGCTTTGCTTTATCACATACCCAACCTAATGGGTACAACTTCTTGTGAGGTGTGGTTAGTAATCCCAACTTCTTTAAAATTGCTTTAGAAATCAAGTTTACTTGTGATCCACTATCAAATAAAGTATCAATCTTTTGATGCTTAGAAATAACTCTAATATGAAAAAGCTCATGTCTTTTCCTCTCATTTTCTTCATTATCAATAGATTGTGTAGAATTACTAGTAGATGCTTTATAATTTTTACCTTTTATACCTGTAGCTGCAACTATTATTTCATCACCTGAGTCTGACCCCAAATCTTTCTGAATAGCAGCAGCAGACTTCTTCTTCTTACCACCGAACTTTTTTGGTTTCAACTCCAGATGCAAAGACCAGCAATGTTCATCATCGTGTCCATCCTTCTTACAGTGAGTGCATGAAGGTTTGACTTTCTGTACAGTGTTTGCCTTCCTCTCTTTCCATCTCAGCTTCTTCTTTTCCTTGTTCTTGCTTGCAGTGGGTTTTGATGATCCCCCAATCTTTGGGTTCACATTCTTGCCTCTAGCCTCTAGATGTGTAGCCTGAACGGATACCTCATCTATGATAGTGGGGTTAAACATGAGAATGGTGTGCCTCAAATATCTATGCAAACCACCTATATACTTCAACAAAGTTTCAGGTGAGTCTAGAGAAATGCCTAGAATTAAAGCTCTTTTCTAAATTCCAGGGTATATCTTTGTACACTTTGGCCCTTTAATTGGTGAAGAGTTTTCTAACTCATAATTGCTTGTTGCATATAAGTTAGAGGATATAACTGCTTTTTAATAGCAGAAACAAATTCATTACAAGTAGAAATTTTTTTACCATGCTTCTTCAAGTCAGTTTGTGTCCTGCCTTCCCACCACACTAGGGTAGTTCCTACAAGGCAAAGGCTAGCCAGCTAAATTTTACTCCTTTTTGAATCAATGTTCTGCACCTTCCAATACACATCAATCTATCTAATCCAGTTATCTAGCTTTTCTGCATTTAATTCTCCATCATATATTGGCAAATCAAATTTTACATCTAATTTAATCAAAGATGTTTTATTATTTTTCTTTTCAAGGCTAGAAGGAGGAGTTGATGGAGGAGGCTCTTCCCCTTTCCCTTTGCCTTTTTAATGGGCAAATAGAAGAGGTCCCTCTACTCCTTTGCCTTATTTGGGTGTTGAGGTGCTTGCACCTCGATCCTTCTTAAATTCCCGATGCATTTCTTTCACCATGGCTCTCATGGTCATGAAACTGTCCATGAATTGAGGTTTTGATTCCAATGGGACTTCTCCAGC
>APFE031485004.1:315915-333415 GCA_000404065.3 Pinus taeda | reverse complement strand
GTTTTCTTCAAATCTTCTATGATATTTTAATCTAAATCCACAGATGAAGATTCTTGCGTTATGCATGGTGTTGCTGTGGTGCTTTTAGTGGTAACCCCTTTGGATGCATTCGTAGGTGTGGAAGAGTCTCTTTTCATGTTGGTTGGTGATTTTTTCAGGCATATATCATCCATTCCTCCAGGTGAGGAGGAGGACAGTTGGCTGGTGGGTAAGATCCTATGCAATAAAGCCCTTTTGTTGTCTTCCAGGGTAGGGTTTGCTACAACACCTTTACTCTTGATATTATAACTTTTTCGATGTTTTTGGAGAGAATCCTTGACAAAGGCTTCTTGTGTAGTGAACACGTCTCCTCCACATAGTACTTTATGAGGGTGGAGGCGTGACTATGCGACCTTGTGACCTGCAAGTCACCATGGTCGCAATAGTTGCCATGGTCGCATTTATTAGCCATAGTTGCATTTCGACTCTACGACCGGCCTATCAAGGTAGGAATTGGCGACTTGGTTTAACTTAGCCAAAAATTATATTTCTCCTCAGTTTCTCTGCCACTGATGAGATTTTTCAGGAAGAACCTGGTGGGGCCGAAGGCTTGACCTAGTGTAGGGGCTCCAAAAATTTAAGGATCCCCAGATTTTTGGAGGGGTTGTTGCAGTAGCTACAACATGTGGCTATCCCATAAAATTAAGGGAGTATAGATGTATTGATATTCTTCATCCCTAATTACACATTGGTATCCTAGATAGGAAATTCAAATACCTTCAGGCGATCTCCATTTTTAGCCATTGTATAGAAAGTTGGAAAGCTACCTCCCACTCAAAGGGTATCAAATGTTCTAGCTTGATATTCTATATAGTCCTCAAAACTTTTTGTTATTGATGGAAGTGTCTCATAGTAAGAGGATTGTTGTTGATTGTTTCTTGTAGGTTCAAAAGTGGGGTTTTTTGGCAAAAAATTTCCTGGCTTATCTTTAAGCCTAGGAGGCTTTAATGCTTAGTTTTAAGACTTTTGTTTTGTTATTTTATATTTTTTTTATAATGTATGGTAAAAAATAAAAAAATTGTACTTTTGACAACCCCCACACCCCCTTGACAATGGTACCAACAATTGATGGCCCTCAATATTTAAACAATAATGTTGTATCCCTGGAGGTCTCATCTTTAATATGTCAACCAAGGGTATGTACAAAATTAAGTGGAATCTCTTACTATATATATAAGCCATGTTCTTGTTGAAATGTTGTACTCTTTGCATGTAATCTTAGTCGATTGGAGTTCAAAATGGTTTGGTCGGGCATAACAAATAGGAATTAACCTTAACAAACCTATTTGGGACAATCGCGTAGGGATAACAAGTCAAAAATTGAGTAAAGAGGACAATATTCAAGATGGACGAGTAGTACCTCAGTTAGATTTAGTGGGAATTTGGGAAGCAAAGAAAATTCGATAGTCTATTGGAGCAATCAAAGGGATCAGAGTTGGGTGCATGCACATAGTCAACTTAGATTGGTGGTAGACTTGAGATCAACAAAAATTGGGGAACAATTATGAATCCTGAGATTCTTTGGATCTGAATCAATAATATTCAACCACTTGTATTCATTCCATTTATTTCAAATTAGGATTTTCCTATGCCTTTAAATAGAGCACGGTGTAAGGTTTATGAGGGATGATTATGTACAATGAATTCATTGGCCTTAGGTACGAACTAAGGTCAACATCATTATAACTAGTTGTAATATTTAGTTGATAATATAAGAGTGGTGGAGCTGAAAGGTTAAATGTTTTTCTCGACTAAGGGTTTCTATGGCTCTATGAGATGTGTAATTTTTGTAGTATACCATTGTTTTTTTCTTTGATATTTAAGTTCTTCCATGATCTTTAAAGGCTTATGTTAGTTGAGATTCTAGTCTAGTTTAGTTGTCTAGTAATATTTTTATTTGGACTTTATACATATGTATTATGAATTAGGTGCCTTAAGCTTAACATTTAGTATCAAATTTCATTTTGGTTGCACAAGAGTGTCTCTAATATCAAAGGTTGAGGTTCTTTTGCCTAGATATGTTCAAGAACACCTTTCTTGATCAAGATCAGATATAACCCTATTCAAGTGGTAGTCTTAAGATATAAATTCAGTTAAAAATGGATGGCTCGAAGTACAAGAATAAAGATTGAGAAGTTCGATGGCCATAATTTTGAGTTTTGGAAGCTTAAAATGGAGGATCTCCTCATAGATCAAGAAAAATGGATCATTGTGTATCCCATAACATCTCCGACTATAATATCAATGGAGGATTTGGAGGGAGATAAATGTGATTCAACTTGGTATTGTAGATTCAGTATTTCCAAATGTCTCAAGGGAAAACACATATAAGAAAATGTGGGAAAATTTTGAAAAATTATATCAATCAAAATTGTTGGTAAATAAGTTATTTCTTCGAAACAAAATTTACCTTCGGATGAGAGAGGGTTATTTGGTCACATAAAAACTTCATATATTTAATATTATAATAAATAAGTTGTTAAATGTGGATATTTCCATTATAGAATAAAAAAAATGTATCAATATGTTTTGTTATTTTCTAGACTCTTGGGATAGTCTAGTCATGGCTATAAGGAGTAATAAAGCCACACTTACTCTTAATGATGATGTGGTATCTTTGTTATCAGAAGAGATGAGGTGAAGGAACATGGAAGAGTCAACCAAATATTATTTTTCAATGAGAGGTAAAAATGATGGATAGAGGTAAAGGTAAATATTCCAAAGGAAGATCTATGTCTCTTGATAATTTGATAAGAATATGTTGGAAATGCATTAAAGCATAGAATTATGAAAAAGATTGTAGGTCAAAGATTAAGAAATAGAGAAAATTATTTGATGAGGAATCAAATAAAGGGGAAACTTCTTCGGATGAAGGATTAGATGTGCATTTAGCTTTGAAGAGTACATATTCATAACATAAGGCATGGTTGATTGAATAAGGAGAATCCTATCATGGACACCACACAAGGAAAAAATATGGAAGTATGAAGAATATGATGGAGGAGATGTCTACCTAGGGGATGATTCAACAACTAGGATAGTTGGTTGAGGTTGAGTTTGACTATTATTGAAAGATGATAGGAGTAGAATATTTTGGGGAGTACTGCATATTCTAAGTTTGGTTAGAAACCTAATATTAGTCAATCAAGTAGATGATTTAGATGTGCATACCATATTTTAGAAGGATTCATGAAAAATAGTTTATGGAGTGATGGTGTTGACGAAGGGTGTTCATATTGGGATATCGCGCAATCTATCAAGTCATAGCAACTTGAGTGGACACAATAGTGCAATAGTCTCTAAAGCTGAAATGTTATATTCTTGTCTAATTGACACAACCATGATATGGAATCAAAGAATGGGACACATTAGAGAGAAAGGACATTGATCTATGAAAATAAAATCTATGGCTGAAGGTTTGCATGGTAATTATCTAGATTTTGATTTATATATTATGTTTATGGGAAACATAATGGTGTTAGGTTTCTTTTTGGTTCTATAAGAGAAAAAGGAATTTTGCAGCTATTTCATAATGATGTATTTAGGCCAGTACTCATGTAGTTTCTAGGTGACTCCATATATTATGTATCCTTCATTAATGAATTCTCTACGATTACACAATTATATTTCTTTAATAATACATCAGAGGTTTTCAATAATTTTTAGTAGTTCAAATATCTTGTTGAGAACCAAACATATAAGAAGATAAAGTTGTTAAGAACTAATAATGGAGGTGAATTTTGTGGTAAATAATTTAATAATTTCTTCAAACAACATGGGATCATATGCAATATGACTACTCCATATGCTCCCTATAAAAATGTAGTTGTAGAAAGAATGAACAAAACATTGATGGATAAGGTAAGAAGCGTGCTCAAAGGTGTGGGATTGGCACAAGAGCTCTGGGTGGAGGTTGTGAACATAAAATGTTACCTAGTGAATAGCTCTCAATCATCAATGTTAGCCAACAAAAATCCATATGAAATTTGGTTAGGTAAAAATAGATCACTAACACATATCAACACCTTTTACTATGAGACTTTTCTCAATATCCCAAAGGACAAGAGGGAAAAGATGGATAACAAGGCAATAAAGCGTATTTTCATTGGCTATAAGGTTGGAATGAAGGATATAAGCTATGGAAATAGTGACAAGGAAGTCATGAAAATCTGATATTTAGGGAATTTAGGTAAACTTCCATGACTAAAGGCACTCCAGAAAATGAGGAAGGAAAATAAAAGTTGGTTTTCAACTTGAAGTCATAAGTAGGGTGACTTAGATGAATTGAATGAGTTAGATGAAGAGGTGGAATAAAAAACTTCCATTTTTAGGAGGTCTGATTGAGTAAGGAAAGAGCTTGAATGGTATGCCACACCTAAATTCTGGTATACTTTTCATCTGAAAATAGAAAAAATGGGTGTAAATAAAACATTTTTGCATGGTGATTTGGATGAATAAATATACATGAAAAAACCCAAAATATTTTTAGTAAAGGGAAAGACAAAGCTAACATATAGCTAAATAAGTCCCTTTATGGTTTCAAGCGATCACCCAGGATGTGGCACCAAAATTTTGACACATACATCCAAGGATTGGGATTTGTGAGAAGCCATGTTGACCACTTTATGTATCTCAAGTTGGAAGGTGAATGTTTCATAGGTGTAGTGTTGTAGGTTGATGGCATGTTGTCAATAAAAAAACAAAATGGGTTTAATCAAGGACGAAAAGGTGTAGCTATCCTTTAAATTTGACCTAAAGGATCTCCATGCTGCAAATTTCATTCTTAGAATGGAGATCAAGAGAGACTACATAGTTAGGAAACTATGGATAAATCATAGAAATCATGTCAAAACAATTTTGGAGAATTTCAGCATGAAGGATTGTAAACCAATGAAGGTATCTATTCCCCTTGGGGCAAGACTAAATGTTGATTTTTTTTTTTTTAAACTTAGGAGGAAATAGAGGGCATGGCCCATGAAGTGTTGTAAGGAGTTTGACGTATGAAATGGCCTACACTTAGCTAGATATCACTCATCTAGTGGGAGTATTGTGAAGATTCATGGAAACACCTAAAAAAAAGAACTAGTTTTCTATCAAAAGAGTACTCAAGAATTTGTGTTGCACAAGTGATCATGTGACCTGCTATCATGAAGAACCTAACAATGACCGTGAAGTACCTGTATAAATTTTTTTTGATGTTGATTGGGCTGGAAATCTAGATAGAACAAGGTCAAAGAGAAAATATGCGTTCAATATTTTTAGTGAAACTATTAGCTAGATAAGTAAACAATAGTCATTCATGTCATTATCGATGACAAAGGATGAATACATGGAAACCACTCATGCAAGCAAGGAACTAGTCACATGGGGCTTCACTGGGGGAGAAATACATTACCACATGCTTTCATATTGGGGGATATATATTGAGGAAAACATGACATAATATATTGAGAATATAATAGGGGATAAAGGGTTTTTATATGTTGTGCATAAAAAATGGAACTCAAAGTTAATGAAAAAATATAAAGGGGTATTAAATTTTTTAATGAAAAAATGGATACCTACAATATCTAGTGAAAGTATGGGTTTTTTAAATTGGGAAGGTGCATTGGGTTCGTATTGGTAGGGGTAAAATAAAGTGATTTTTAGAGGTATTTTCCAATATGTAGTCAAATTAAGGGTATTGTTTAGTATGTCATGAATGCACGTGTTATGCCATAGTTTCATTAAGTAAAGCCCCCATGGAACTAGTCTAGATGTAGAAGTTGTGTTTGCTTAACCAGCAAGACAGATGTGATAGTTAGAGTACACTATTCTAGGAAAAAAACCAAACTCATCTTTCAAGAACAAAACATATTGATGTACAATACTATTTCATTAGACACATGGTGGAAGGTAAGAAGTTGTTTTTGGTAAAATAAAGCATGGTAAATAATATTGTATATTTTATAAAAAATTCAATGAGTGTTGGTAAATTATCTTGTTGCAAAGAAGAGTTGGGATTGGGCACCCTACTTCATTAAAAGCATGGTATTGGAAATTCATGAAAATAAGACAACAAGTTGGAGAATGTTAAGATGTTGTACTCTTGTTTGGAGGTAATATCAATTGATTAGATTTCATTCAATCGATGGTCTAGTTGGGAGTTCAAATATGACTAGGCATGAACCTCAACAAGTCTATTAGGGATGACTAAATAGGGATAACAAGTTGATGGACGAGTCGAGAGGAAAACATTTAAGTTGAAACATTGGTTACCTCAGTTGAATTTGATGAGAAATTGAGCAACATATGAAAGTTGATAGGTGATTGGAGTAGTTAAAGGGATCATAGTCAGGATCATGTGCATAGTTATATTAGTTTGGTGGTCGAAAGGAAATCAACTATAGTCAGGAAACAACTATGAATATTGAGATTCTTGGAATCTTATCCAATAATATTTAGCTACCGATATTCATTTGTGATGCTTTGAATTAGTGTTTTCATGTGCCTTAAATAGAGCATGATGTAAGGATGATAAAGGATGATCATGTTCAATGAATATGTTAGTATTGGGTGTGGACTAAGGTCAACATTCATTGTAACTGGCTATAATATTTGGTTGAGAATATAACAATGGTGGAGCTCAAATATTAGTTTATTTTCTTGGTTAAGGGTTTCAAGGGTAAAATATTTGTGTTGTGTAATTATTGATAGTTTATTTATTTATTTATTTAGATTTTTTAATTTTTAATTTATTTAATTTTTTATTTTTTTAAGTTTTTTAAGTTCTCTCATGATCTTTGATGGTTTATGTTGATTGAGCTTCTAGTCCAGTTTATATGTCTAGTCATATTTGCATTTGGGCTTTCAACATCTATACTGTGAATTGAGTGCCTCAAGCCCCACCATTCCTTATTAATTCCAAATGCACACTAATTTATGAAAGAAAATACCATATTGATTAATTGAAAGGAGGTAACCATGCAGAGAAACAATCACTCAATTAATTTAATCTTGCAAAAATGGAATTGATTACAAAAAATGAAGTTGCAGAAAGTAAAGGCTATGATAATTTTCAAGGAAAGGAAACTAAGTTGTACTTATAAAGAAGCAAAATATTGAAGCAATAAATACTATATTCTACTCTTGTAGGAAATTAAAATCTAGTCCTATTGTGTAAAATAGTAAGTAATAACAAAGAAATTGACAATATTGTAAACATTAATGTGATCATGTAGATATCATTGTCCTTTTATTAACTTCCCATATTCACTAGATCATGTAAAAAATGGTTGTCTAAGGTGTTTTTTAGATGAAATATGAAAAACCTAGAGAAAAAAGCTAAATATAAGCTATCAGGTCTATTCCTAGAGGAAGTTTTGTAATTCTACATAAAATTGTTGTAGTCCTACAAGAACTTCTATATTTGAACTTAATGCAAAAAAATTAATGAAAGGAAGCCTAAAAATAGTAAAAGGAATCTATTTCTAACATACATAAATCATGAGAACAAATCAACAAATGAAAAACATTAAATTCCTAATTTTTTACATAGAATGACAAGGTGCATCATTCATTAAAATGATTACAGTAGAAATCAAAGACATGAAAAGCATAAGAAATAAACATGATAAATAAGACATAGAGAGTAAATATAGGTATCTAAAGCTCCAGTGAGTAGGCCCTCCCTAAGGTTCTCATATATTTGATAACAATCCAACACTAGCTGCTTGGAAAGAAAGATTGTTTTTCCATTAATTTAAATCAGCAATACATAAGTATGAATAAAAAGAGTTGTGGAGTAGTAATGTAGTCAAAACAATGTTTTTTTTTCTTCCCTTAGGCATAGCCTTGAGTCCCCTTTTTATGCCAAAATTCTTAGGGAAAAACCTCATCAATAGGAGGGTTGATTCCCTCCAAAAATCCATAAATTATGGGTAGTTTGTCTCGTATTTGTTGCACAACCACATACCATTCTCACTATTGATAAATCTTGGATTCAATCTGCCCTAGAGTTTCACACTAGTAGCCAAGGGAACAAGGTACCTATATTTATGGTAGGTTACTAGTAGGCTATTGGAAGAGGACTTTTTGCTCCCAAAAACCCATCCAAATTAATATGCTAAGATTTCCAAAGGTGATGAAAATCATCGGTATGATTAAATCAATTAATCATTCAGTCAACACAAAGCATAACATATAAATCATCAAAATGAATTGTGAACAAGATCATGAAAGCGTGTTTTTTAAGGTGGGTATAGGTTGTAAATGGGATTTTAAGCATACATTACAAGGGCCCATCACCCATTAAGTATCAATTGTACAAGTTGAACATAGTGGTGAAAGCCTTAAGTAGGAAGGCATAGCTTACAACCTTGGAGGAGGACATGTTTCTAGTTCCCATGGGAAGTTAAACATAGGTCTTAAAAAACTTTCAAGATAATATCAAGGAGGGGTTGCATAAGTATCCTAAGTATTTAAACATTATGAAGTAGGTGATGGATGGAAACATATGGATGTTTTGGATGGACAATGGTTTCTTGTGTTTTGGTAAGTGCGTCAGTGTACCTAAGTTGTATAACCTTTAAAATGAGCTCTTAAGGAAGTGCCATCATTCAAGTTGGGCTAGCCATCCAAGTTAATAAATAAATTCGGTATCACAAAAATGAGGTTACCATTGGGAGAGGTTAAGTGTGGAAGAATATGCCCATACCTTTTTTTAGTTGCAATAAGACAAGGTAGATACTAAAATGAAAATTGTTCCATTGTAGCCTTTATTGGTTTTGGAGAGAACTTAGGTGAGGGTCTCAATGGACTTCATTGTATAACTTCCATTCAAATAGGAATATAATGGGATCATTTTTGTGGTTGAATTCTTTTCCAAGTATGGAATATCCATGTCAATGAAGGTGCCTTTGTTGTGGACGAAGTTGCAAAGCTCCTTTTCAATAATGTTGTGAAATAATGGGTTCTCACATTAAGCATTGTGTTAGACAAGGACACAAGGTTCACAATATTATTTTGGATAGAGTTATTCAATCTTGTTGGGACTAGGCTATTTATGAGTTTGAGTTGCCACCCACATATTGGTGGAAAAATAGAATGTATTAATGTATCTTAGAGTATTATTGGAGGAACTTTATATGGGTAGGCTAAATGAATTGGATAAAGTTGTTGGATGCTACCTACTTCAATTGAAACGTGTAGAGAAATCAATAATGAGGTATAGTCCATTTCGGTTGGAAAATTGGAAACAACATTTGATATCACATACGGATCTACAAATATATTATGGGTGTAACCTAATCCTTGGGTTCATGAAAGAATCGTAGGATAGATTGGAGATGGCTCATTTTTAGTTGATGAATGCATTGTAATAGATGAAGCATTCAAAAGAACATGATAGGTAAGATGCAAGGTTCAAAGTGGGAAACTTTGTCTTTCTCAAGTTAGCCAAATAATAATTCAAGCCACCTACTGGCATGGTTAGGACCTTCGTGTAGAGGTTAAAAAATTCATTCAATGTTCTTGAGAAGAATGGAAACACCACCTAGATATTGGAGTTTCTATGCCATGAGTTATTGGCATCTAGTTTTTGATATATGTAAATTTAAGCCTTGTATGATTGATGAAGGTGATCCTAGTGGGGTTGCACTCTCTTGATCCCATGCATTAATTATAGATTGATGGAAGTTGGAAGTGAAATAGATACTTGCAAAAATGATCTCCTACTTTGGAGAAAACCAAAGGCATGATAAATTTTCCCTTTGAAAGATATACCTAAAGAGAAGAATGATTGGGAAAGGTAGGAGGCACTATGGTAATATGAAGACAAGGTACATATATTGAAAACTGACACCTTAGATCACATAGACATGTGTTTGTTGGATGTTGTCTATATGGAAACAAATAGTGGGGGAGGATGTAAGACTCTTCCTTGTGGATGGAAGTAGGTGCACTTACAAGCTGGGTGTGGAAGGTTTCCATAAACAAATGGAATTATATACACACCTACTTAAACAATTGGATGGAGTGGTGGCACATCCATGTTACTTGTACATAAATGTTGGGATGTGTTAGTTGCATGAGTTAGGAAACAAACCCAAATGGGTTGCTGATCCAATGACATATGGAAATTTCCTTTGGACAGATTGAGACATGACTAAATGCATGAGTGCACTTAGATGCACTTGAGTTACTGTTAGTCCCAAATGGATGAAATAATGGAACAATCTTTGTGGTATTGAGATTACCAAGAAAGTTGGATGATTTAAGTGGATGAAATTACCTAGGTAGATGAGATGACTAGGCAAGATTGAGATGACATAGGAATGGACCTAACAATGGATGATTTGTTTTGGAAAATAATCATCTTGAGGTGGAATTGGGTCCACCAGGTACAATTGAGCTTTCTAGTGCATGTCAAGTCTCAATTACATGTAATACTCACTCATATAAGGCATGGAAGAAAGAATTATAGGAAGTCATCAAGTGGTTTGTGGTAAACAAGTTCATGGTTAGGAATCATAGGTTAAATTGCATTGGCTAAGTGATAAAGAGATGGAAAAATACTAACAAGAGGTAGGCCTTAGGGGTTGGATGGATAATTGACTAGTTTCTTTCCATTGCAATTATTTTTTTTAAATGAGTTGTAGATAGATTGGTCATGACCATTTTTTGTACTTGTAACATTCTTTATATAATGAAGAGTTAAGGAATCTATCTTGGTGCCTACCCATATGTGTGTTCTATGCTTGTGTCACATGTATTGGATGTTAGTATTACTTGTATGTTTGCATTGGATAAGTTGTGAAATTTGCTAATTATAAGTACTATTGAGATGTTATAATGTTAAAGATGGATGTATGTCTATATTTTAACTTTTGGATGATCTAAGTTGGGTATGACTTGACATTGCAACTAATTATTGAGGATTAATGTGAATTTATGGGTATACTTTAAGTGTAAAGGCATAGTATTATTGTAGTAGGTGTAGGTTGGTCAAGCCACTGAAGTTGAGGAAATGCAGAGAAATACAACCATAGATGACAGAAATAATTTTTCTAGGCAAGACTCTTAGGTCCATGACATTTTCCATCTATTTTGTGATTCAAAGCTACCAAAATACCCTTGTATTCAACCATATTGAGAAAATATTTTGGAGGATGTGATTGCCATGTTTTTCATAGTCACAATGTAAATTCTTGTTGTTGAAGTGAAAGTTTTTACCCCTTTCTACATCCCTTGGAATTCTACTTGAAGTTTCAACAACAATATTTCCTCCCTGGTTAGAAATATTTTGTCACAGTTGTGCCATCATATTAGTACACCTCTTGAGTCTCCTCTTGGTGACCATTTAGTTGGTAACCTTCTCTCTTAATCATATTAGATAAAATCTATGCAAATTCCAAGTTTCCATAGAATTGGTGATGGAGACTTGTTGTCTCACTATTTGTTCCCTCATAGAAGATGTGGAGCTCACATTACATGTATTCAATATTCTTCTCAAACTATTGTAACTCCCCCTTCGGCTATTAATTCTCTTCCCAACTCTATTGATTCATGAATTTCAATTCATCAAGCCTTTATCTTCTCAAAGCGTTTCCTATGGATGATTCTACTTCATCACACACCTACCAAGAATGCACCTCTCTAATGCTAATAAAATCTAGAATCATTGAACCAATGACTTAGTCAATTCATGAATATAAAGGGTATTAACTTTTAAAATACCAAAACTAGATGTTATTTAAGGTTTTGGTTGATTTAACCTTTTCATATCTTATTTTCATTAATTATTGTTTAAGTGAGACTTCTGTGATTTGGATTTATTTCTAAGACATCTGATGGATCCATCAAATTGAAACAAGAAATATCCCAACTTGATGGATATATAAGATGTATTACAAATTCATTAATTATTGTTGTTTAATTTTCCTAATGACTATGCAATTTTCATCTTCAAATTATAATATGAATCTAAACAAGGTATACAAAACAACAATCTAATTTAATTACATGCATGATTTGACATGTCTCTTTTGCTACTCTTCTATGAATGGTAGCTTGAGATGTTTTTCTTCATGAGTCAAGAGGGTTGGATGGTTCCTAAATGGAAAATTTAGCTTATTCTTTGAAAAATAGTACGTTAAATCTATTTATTCCCTCACTATTGGTCCTCTCACATCCAAAATGACTCTAATTTTTATTAAGAGGGTGAATTTATTCTAGGATTCCTCCAAATCCCTTACCTATATATCACTTTGGCTTTCATGTCCTTTAAAGTCAATCAAAAGGCCAAAGAACTCAAGAATATTTTTTAGAATACCAAATATTTGTCTAACCAATATGTCTAGTTTTTCTTCCAGTGGAAAAAATAAAAAAAAAGCTTAATAAATAATTATAGTACCTATTGCGGTCGATTATCCCTTCCTTATGCATGAAATAGATATTTAGGACCTTTTTTTCATGTGGTGAAACTTGATAAGTTGACTTATACACATGGCCTCATTGATAAGTTTTTCTTGGAGCTTGTCTGCTTTATAACATTATTTCCTTAAGTTTGATGCCAATGTAGAGTGTGGAGTTAAATTCTCTCCATTCATATATTCATATCCATGCCTCAACCTCTATACACTCCATCCTTATCCATTTTCCCTCTCACTTTTGTTTTCCTTTGTTGACATGGAATGAAAAACATGGAGTTGAACTCCCTTTTGACTCTTGCCATATTTTGTAAGGATCAAGATATAAATGGCTCAACCTATATGCACCCAAGCCTTATCATTTTCCCTCCCACCTTTGTTTTCCTTTGTTGATGTCTATTGCAAAATGTGGAGTTGGACTCCCTTTTGAATCTTGCCATGTTCTAAATGATCAAGCTTTGCATGACTCAAGATCTATGTGTCCTTCCCCTTAATTTTTATGTCAGTTTCCTTTCATATATAGTACATAGCTTGGAGATGTCCTCTCCTCCAACTCCTCCAATCCTCTCCATGGTAAAGTTGCATAATAAATTTCCTTATCCATTTTTTGTAGGAAATAAAGAGCTTATCCAAGATATGTATTAAAAGATTTAAACATGGAAAAAACAAGGGTTTTTGAGCATAAGTTTAAATACAATATGAACCTTTGCTACTACAATTTTTGAGGATCTAATTCAGATCATGTCTCCTCATAATTTATGTTGATGTAAATTGGCATCAGATTGGGTCATGGGTTCCTCATGAAGTAAGATTGTGGATAATTTTATGCTTCTCTATTATATTTTTTCTCTACAGATGCTCATATTCTCTTCCTTTTATTTTTATATGTAATTTAGGTGTTGTGTCACTTAATTAACTACAAAGAGTTGTCATTTTCTCCAATAAAGGTTCAAAATCATTCCAGAAGGAGCATCTCACCCCTCCATCAAAACTTCGGATCATTTTCCGTAGCTTCAATTTGATTACAACTACGATAGCTATTAAAAGGAGTTTGCAGCAATCCATTTGTTGTATGTTTCATGCAGAAAAACTTGAGCACGATGGCAAGAATTTTTAGACTAAATTAACACATTTTGGCTCTCTCTTTCTTAAAGGAAAGTTCATTTATCCAATATTATGGAATTACCACATCAGTAGGAATTACCTCCTTTGTTCATAACTTTACTATTATCTCCAACATTGTGCACCATTAACACAATAGTTATCATATACAAATTTGAATTTGATATAGTTTAACAAAAATAAATGATTTGAAAAAGAATATATTTCTCAACAAATAATGAAGTATGTATTGATACATGAATTGAATTGATTGGCTCAATACTTCAATTTTGTTGAAATCAAACATCATCTCTTAACTAAAAAATCCATTAAATTACAATGATTTCCTTTATACTCAAAAATTCTTGTCAATCTCTTTTGTCAGATTTGTAAATGACACTATACTATTTTCATCTTAGTCAAATTGATTTTGACTTTGAAAATATTTTTGTCTTGAGCCAATAAGAGAGCCAATCATTAGAGTTAGAAATGTCATTACTACAATTTTAATTTTTGTAATGCTCTTAATATCAATTGTTGTAATGATCTTCTACCTATTTGTCTTCCTTTGCATAGTTTTTCTTTCATATTGGTTTATCTTTCCTCGTGTTTCTAAGTGTAGTGCTATAGTATTGTACCCTACTACAATATTCATAATGTAGAGTTGGTGGCCACCAATGAATCACACTTGAAAAGGTCACAATCCTCCCACAACTTAAAGCTTGATTACTTGTGGCTCAAGTTACAATTACTCACAAATTTTGGATGTAAAGCTTTAAGATCCTTCAATCTTTATGTTGTAACCATAGGGTCTCCACTCAGTAAATATATAACATAGCACACATGTTCATGGGATATTAAAGAATACCACTAATTTCACTAGATATTTCCCAAAAAAAAAATGAACCCCCATCCCATTACATATTTCAAATAAAACAAAACCTTATTTTACTAGATATTCCCTATTTTTAACATATATCATTTTTATACTCCTAACACTTCACACCCCCCACCCTTTAGCATGTCTATAAACCTCCTTATACCCTACATTTTCTCTAATACCTATAAACCCTCTCATACCATGGTGCATGATGCATAGGTTGGCTTCTCTTCAATGTGACCAAAAGAGGATTAATGAGAGAATCGTGCAACGAGAAGGTAGATTATAGCACGTGGAAGGCCATGTTCATTGTGCTTTCAGTCCACCTCTATCAGTAGGGAATCGATATGACAACCTAGCTTAGACACACTCTCCAGATCAAGGATGAACATTGGTCGTTTCTAGGTTCTTGAGGTTTTTTTTGTCTTATTGGGCTATCTATATGTGGTTATCTAGTTTGCTTCTTTTGTTTATCTTGTAGTATTCTTATTATATTTTGGCCAACAAGTCTGGTAAGAGTGAGGCCAAAAGTGTTTTGATATTCAGCCCCTCGTGATGTATCTTTGATTTGAACTAATATAAACTTTTAACTTACAAAAAAAATAATTTTTTTTGGATAAATAATTGGATTAAATTTAAGTAAAATTGATTATTGCAAAATATAATTTACAACTAAAAAAAAACACACACACAAAAATACCATGAGTAATCCACTACTGAGAGAGCAATTAACTTCATTAAACATAAATTTAATTAAGATCATGTCACTCTTGTCGTGTAATGAGATTAAATTCATCATCTCCCATGCTCATTAACTTAGGTTGACATCAAACTCTGTGCATTAACTTAGTTTACTATCAAGCCATGAATCACACATTAATTTAGGTTGTTAAATTATGCTCTACACATTAACTTAAGTCATCCTTGATTTTTGCACCAATAAATGTGGCCATGGGATAACATTAAATACAAATTACATTGATGAACATATGAATTCTTAAACATTTTAAAGTTTTTATACTTTTAATTTAAATATTTAATTTGAGAATTCTAATTAAAATCCTATAAAATTTGTTATTTGTTGTACTTAACCATTTTATATAACAAATAAATTACAAGGACTTTGGGTTAAGACATTCCATGTAAAAAAGTCATCAATTAAAAAAGGTCATTTTTTTTAATCTAATAAATATGATTTTTTATAATATTGTTTTCATCAAAACATTAATATTATGCATATTTTTATTGTAATAGTTTTACAAATTTTAAGTTTTGAAGGTTAGCTCAATTGGTTTAGTTAGCAACTTTGCTATTGGGAAGTCACAGGTTCAATTTTCTCGACACCTTTGAAATCAAAATCTATATTTAAACCAATGGAAAATGAGCCTTTCAAATAAATCTTTGAAATCAGACTCTATATTTGAGCCAATAGACAATGATCTCTTCAAATAAATCCAATAAAACAATATTTTGTGGACATAACAAATCACTGGATCATAAACCACACTAAAAAAATTAAAAATGCTTTTACACGTTTTCTAATCAAATCATATGTACACCCTCACAACCTAAACCCTGGTTGAAAATTACGTAACTTTGATATGATTAGTTCAGTTTTATACTTTTTTAATTAAAACCCTCCTTAATTATAAGGTTTTCCTTCGATAGTTACAATGCATCCCTTATAACATTAAGCATGAGATTTTTATTATTGTGACATGTCATGTTTAGAGTGTTGGATGGTGAGGATACACATGGGAGGAAAGAAGGAAACTCATAGAGAGGCCTAAACGTTAGCTTCCTTAGTGTTTTCAAGCCAATTAAGCATTCATTACTCAATCTACCAATGCAAAATGTTTGAGATTGTTGTTGGACGATGCAATGAAATTATAAAGTTCTATTTGTAGAAACACCAATGCAATATATTTGAGATTGTTGTTGGACATTACAATGAAATTATAAAGTTATATTCATTTTTCTACTTAAGTATTAATGCAATGAAATTTTTCTTGTTGTCATGAAGTTTTATTTTTTTATACGAGATTGAGTAATATTAGAATATGAAAGGAGTTTGGTATTTGCATATTTTAAATGGAGTTGTTTTTAGTGTGATTTTTTGGACTTTCCATGAATTTGGCGGAAAATTTTGAGGTGAAACTTTGATTTGTGTTATTTAAACTTGTTTTTTTACTGTATATATGGATTTAGCACCCTGAAAAACCCCTAGGGCACTTTGATTGTGCAAGGGTTACCCATCAAGTTTGTGATTTCTATAATTCCTGTCAGATTTTAGAGAAATTAGACCAGAAAATCTTCCAAAAAGTCTTACTAAAGACAACTCGAATTTAAATTATTAATATATGTAGAAATTTTGAATAATATGACACTTATTCACAGAGATTATCCTGATTATACACTATTTTCGGAATCAGCCATAATACATAACCTCCTCTGCATTGATCATCAATTTGCAGTATTAAAGAAACAAGCGCATGCACACATTGAAGCATCAATCACACATATCAACACAGTATGTACTAGGGAAAGCATACAACTGAAAACCCCTCAACTATATGTATATTATATTGGTTGAGAACATGTAACAATACATAGTACAATACTCCTCACAAGTACTCAGTACTCTCTCCACCTGTTACACACAAACTAGCTCAGATCTGAATCAATCACTGGCTCAAATCTCCTCCGCTGTTTGCCTGCCTCCATTGCGTAATTCTGCATGAGAATACTGATGAATCAATGATCCAAATTCGTATTTCCCTTGGATATACCACGCAATCCTTATTGGCAACACTCAATCCATTTATTAAAATCACATGCACAACTATAGTCACAACTGACAGATGTCTTGCCCTTTCACTCAGCTCTAACACTTGTCTCCACTGAACTGTCCATGCACTGAGTTAACTGATGTATTCTTCAGTTGCTTTATGAGTTAATAATTAGTGAATTAGTTAATAATTAATTCACACCACTCATCATTAGTCTATTTGTCAGTTAGACTAACTACAACTAGTTCAACTAAGTCAAACTGAACACAACTCCATCAACTCCT
>APFE031485004.1:267358-290862 GCA_000404065.3 Pinus taeda | reverse complement strand
TACAAATCATTGTAAGAAGAAGTTTCTAATTGAAAGAAGATAGAGACATATTGCAGCAGGTGGTTTTCACCCACATTGGGTTTCCACCTTACATCTTGTGTTCCTTGGTGTGACTGTCTATTTTGTGTTCCTGCTAATTATTCTATGGTTCTCACATACAGATTAATGACAAAAATCTGAAAAATAAAATAAATTATATGTTTGGAAGGTATATGCAAGTTTCAATTTTCAGATCTGAAAATATTTGTATAAATTGATAAGAGTTTGATAATACTGATTCATCCCCCCCTCTTAGTATTATTTCCAACAAAATATGATCTAGAAACTCCCTTCCAGTACCTTAGAGCTTGCATGCCTCAATTGCAAGTTATTCACATTCGGTGATAGGTTTACATCATTGAAATTCGATTGGATGATTTCAAGGGTGGTCTACTTCAACTTCATTTTTCACATTCATGGATTGTGTTGATTGTACCTTGAGAGCCATTTTCATTATTGGTAGTTTCTCTCATGCCTATTAACGGTTTACATCATTGAATGATATTGTAGTGGTTTTCTATCATGTTTGACTTCGGCGCATATATTTACATGTTAGAATTCATACATGTATCAAGTCGAGACGAAGCGAAAGACCCTTGACTTTGTCTGATAAAATCAAGGTTGTGTGGAGTTATGAGTTATTCAAGATTATACACATGTTTTCCTCTGTACGGATGGTTGCTACCATGGATCCATACATATGATCCTCTTTATTCAAATGGATGCAACCATATCGTGGATCCATACACATGATCCCTTCTATTCAGATGGTTGTGTCCATACCATGGATTCATGTATCATTAGATGCCTATTCATGTATCACTAGGCATGTTTATCAGAGATGTCAGATATGTATATGCTTTGCAGGTCTCCTAACGGTGTTGTTCTAATCCTTTCATTGGCTTGTAAAGCATATCAACCATCACTCCCTGTTTTGCCTTCATGCTTTAGGGGGAATCTGTTACATAGTATTTTGTCACATTCCCAACTCTGTACCTAAAGTGTCATCCTTTGTGCCACTATCGTCACAAATGCCATAAAGTGACAAAATCTATGTAACCTCATTCACTATGAATTATATGCTCAACACATACCGAAAGAGATGGAGATCTAATGTCTTGAAGTAATTCTGGAAAAAACTTGTGAAAACTCCTAATTTGCAAGACCATCGTTTCTTTTAGTAGGCAAATCCATGTTGGTAAACTTTTGTCCAACTAGTGACTAGCGTTGGCAATGTGACTTTTGATAGGAAAATCTGCATTGATCCTCTTCAAGCAGTTTCTCCAAAAATGGAGTAGAAGCTTCTCTTACTAGAAGCCTTGAGAACAATGAGCTAGTAGTTGTTGGATGAAGATATGGTCGAGTACTCCCATTTAGAGCCCTTTATTGTACCATTAGGGATCTTACCTTTGGGATAAGGACCTTCTTCCCCTTTTTGGTGGATCTCTAACTCCCTCTTCCTCACTATAAATTTGTTCTTCACTTTCCTCAATGTTGGAAATAACAACAAGAAATGCTAAAAATAGCATTGCTATAAAGAGCATTTCAGGTACCAGTGTTGGACATAGCAACAAGGAATGAAAAATGGAAGTGATAAAAATAACATTGCTATAAATAGCATTTCGGGATAGATTCCAATTTTAGTTAGTCTGTGAACTAAAATTGAGAAGTAAAATTCGAATTTGATCTTAGCAACTATTTGTAAAATAATTAATTAATTCATCTTGAGTTAATTAGTTGTAGAAAATCAAATATGAAGTCTATGTGAAGACGTGCAACAGTTTCTCCATTGATTGAGGAAGTTATCCCTTGATTAAAGGAGATCAGGATGAGTTGTACTTTGAGTTGTAATTAGTTACTCAGTTAACTCAGTTAAGTTCAGTTAGATTAGTTCAAATAGTTTGTTGAACTAATTGTGAGTCCAGTTATTTAATGCATACATGCATGTAACTATTGTACTTCAGATAGCTGAATATTCTCTCATAAATAACTCATGCATGTCAGTTCAGTCAGAGACCCAGTTGAGATCAGAGGAAGGGATAGTGTACTATTAGTTGGAGGATTTTTCCTATATAGGAAACTCATCCATGCAGAAGGAATTTATCTCCTTCAGGATTGTGTAGTTATTTCAAAGGTCAGTGTTGTGTGTGAGGTGAGAATCGCATAGGTTGCAGCTGGAGGACCTAGGAGAAACTGTGCAAGGAAATAGGAGGCTTGGAGGGCAGAGGAGAAGATTTGTGAGAAGCCTTTGACTGTCTATGAGTAGTAGAAGGATTGTACTGAGAGCTGGATAGCTTGCAAGCTAAAGCTTTATGTAATCCGGAGATATTTCCACTTGTATGATAATACAAAGATCGAGGTTTTTAGCTGAGGCTTTCCCCAGAGTATTCTTCTATGTTTCATGTGTATGATTTCTTCTTCTCTGTTATATGTGTTCTATTTGATCTTTTTCAAAATCGATTAAGATTCTGCAAGTTTGTTTGTAGAAGTAGATCAAGTATTTTGCTTTAGTATATTGCATTGTCAGGTGATCTACAGTGGGACTTTCTACATTCAATGGGTTGGTCATTTCTGGTTGCCATTCTTCTGCTCAATTGTGCTTAGATGCTACCATTTTGGCAAGAGAGGAAAGGAGAGCTTGTTAAATTTGCTTGGACTTGGAACCATATTGAAGGAGGCCTTCAACATCAAGGCATCGATTGTATACTTCCCTCTTTGATTTAATCGTTAATACAAAGCATGTTTTACTTCCCATAAGCATGTTTATGATAGTTTTCTTAGTAAATAATCCTTGATCTATTGTATAACTTATGTTGGAATGCATATATTATGATCTCTCTATTTGTTGTGTTTTGATGTCTCTTGTAGGTATTTGAATGCAAGGAATAGACAGAAGCGAGATTAGGAGCTAAGGGATCGGGATCATCTTCAAAGGTCAAGTGCATAGGAGAGAGGTAGGTAATCTCCCTTTCTCATTTGTCATTCTGATCTATGTTACGGAAGTTTTCTTGTTTTGTCACAGTTGTTACTAGACCCACACATTGGGCTAGATGGATCCCTTCTATCCATAGAAGGGATTTCCTGGATGATAATGCTTTTTCATAATAATATTATTTATATTTATATAAATTTCACATCTCCTTGTATATAGAAATATTCTTATTTTTAATTTTATTAAAAACGTTATACACATAATTACATAAATGTGTGCTTTAACTTAATTTTTTAAGGTGATACACATAACATTGATTATATATAAAAAGGCGTAGCTTAGAAAAAGAGTTTATAGTAAGTATTAAGTGTTTATATACTTACTAATTAAATTTAAATATAAAGTTAATGATTACAAATATGGATATTTTCATTTATATGGTAAAATGGATCTTAATTTATGTATGGTATTCATATTTTTATATATTTATCACACACACACACATATACATATTAACCTATTGTTGACAGTGTTGGACTTGCCAACATCCAAGGTATCTCCCCGATATGAAGTCCCAATTAAACCTCACGTCATTTGGTGTAGGAGTCCCATCTGGAATACGGATTGGTTATCAAGGCAATGGGTTTTAATTTTTGGGTGTGTGTTATATTCTTTCCATGACTAGTCACATGTGTGGGGGGGTCACAGGGGGGTTTCACGAAGGCGGTAACCCCCCTGTACAGGGTTTGGGGCAGCACCCTGAGAATTCTTTTTGGACCCTATATTAGGTGGGCAAACCTACCTATGGTTTTGTGCATGGGTTTTGCACATGGTTTTGGGCATGATGGTTTTCTTCCCATGGTATTTTGTAGATCTGATCAAGGGAACTAAGGTTATGTTCGAATCCAAGGTTAATGTATTGGGGTTTATGAATGCTACAAAAAAATCAATCTAGTAGTATTGGTTTTGGGATCTAAGGGAAAATATTTGTGTATTTTTTTGTGTTTCTCGTCATTATTTATTTTCTGTTTTTAGAATTTGTCTACAAGTAATTTTTGTACAGGGTTAAAACCTACATTAATGATATGCCTTGGTTGCACGAACACATAGAGTGACGTATAGTGACTTTGATGAGAACATGTGTGACCCTGCAAAGAGTCAAGTGTGATGCATGAAAGTTCTGACATGCAGAAGGGAAAATAAGTGAGCCCCTTCAAATTCTGTAATAGTACACATCTTGAAAGAAACACATGAGCATAATGATCTCACAAGATAATATGTGAAATAGTTCACAAGTTAATAGTGATGAGTTAATAAAATAACACGCATTCAACAAGATTCGTACCAATGCAAACGAAATAGTTAATAAGAATAAATGTAAGTTAAATAACATACATTGCAAACATAACAAGAGTAGCCCTACTATATTTACAACATATGCATGAAAACATGTTGGCTCTAAGCTTTTATTAAGTGAAAGTTCCAATCATACATACACCATTGATGGACCACTAAACCCAATAGTGGAATGTGAAGTCAACATCACCTGCTCCTCCAAAGAAATATACTTCCTCTAAGTTATAGAGAAGCCAAGGCTCTCACAAACTCCCAAGCTCCTGACTTTAAGCCTAAGCCTAGCCAAAATCTTGGTTCCCTAAAAGCCCTTTGCATGAGTTATCAAGTTATATTTATAACAAGAGGGGGTGACTCTTCCAATCCCCTTTATGACTTTTGGACTTCCCTCATGACTCTTCGACTTATTTACAAAATAACTCACTAAATTACATCATGACCCTTCACATTCCAATATTGAAACTTGGAATTCCACTTACAAATTAATTACAATTTACACTCATACCCATATAAGACAAAATAAGGTAGATCTAACTAAACATCCTAACAAGACAAAAAACTATCATGCTTGAGTTTGGGAAGCCTCAAGCTCAACAAATTCCACTTGATGTCTCTCGATCACATATCAGTGCCAAGCTTAGTACTGTGCAAGGACATCTCCAAACTGTGTGATGGTGTCTGGCTGGAAGCGAAATCTAGCCTCCATGGTATATGTGTACAAGATTCATAACTAATTTCAACTTGCTTCTAAAGCATGAGCAACATTGTCCTCACTTGGACAGGGCCATTGATGTAGTTTTGCATGTTTTGTCTATTCACCTTCAAATATTCCTTAGTGATGATCTGTCTCAGTACTCCAAGTATTATTCTATCTCCTTCATAGCTTGGTTCATGGGTTTGGATTTAGTGAGTGAGCCAACTCATGGGATCCTATGGACTTCACCAAGAAATCCAAACTATTGTTTAAACATGCATACGAGGCCTGAATGTTAAAAATGAATGAGGCAAGTTTCTTGTTGTTCTGGATCAACATCTGCACTCTTACTTTCTCTAGATCTTCCTGTTGCTTCATTTTCTTGCCCAAATCAAGAGGTAACCCCTTATACATGGTAACAATCTCCTCATAGAGATTTTTCATGGTCTCTCCAAGTGTCGATACTTCACTAAGTATCGTTGCCATCATTTCCTCTAGATGGACCTGTGCGGAAGCTGTGTTTTGAGCTACTTCGTGGAGCTATTCAACCTCTTGCTTGGCAACCTGCAATTTCTTTGCCAATTGCTTGTTGACAACCATCAAATACTCAGTTTTTTTACTTTGCTGCACCTCCGAAGGCCAAGTTGGCTGCAACAATGGTACTGGGATTATTCCTAGTGCCAGACACAATCACCCTTTCTCTCATAAAAGTAGGATATGTGAGATCATTCAGAAAATGCTTCATACAAACTTGTACAATATTCTTCTAAAGTTCATCATATGACAGATTGTACATGTCTATAAATGGATCATTGTCAAGAGGAACAAATTCCCCTTCCTTTCCTAGAGCTGACTTTGCTGTTGGAGGTGGTGGAGATTGAATGGTGACTTGTTGTGTGCTAGGCATCAGGTCGACATTTGGATTCTGCGGCTCTAGTTTATCCTCCATGTCTATAATTTCTATCAATTATTCAACCTGTTGAGCAAGCTCTTGGTCTTGCACCTATTCGTTCTCCTCCTCTGCTGGTCATCGGTTTTGTTCTTGCTTTTCAACTTGTTTCCGTGTTGTTTCCTCTATTATTGTGTTTTTCCTTTCTTCTTCTTCCTGCATCTGCTTCTCTTCTTGTTCTTTCTTAAGATCTTCTTCCTCCAGTCCCCTATGGTCTTCCCTCTTCCTCCGTTCTGCTCTCTACATCCTCTGTTGCCTCTTTTCCTTTACTGCTAAATATTCTTTCATAATATCTAGATCCGCTTTCATCTTATGACTTCGTTCTCCCCCTAGACTATAATAAACCTTTCTATTTCTCTTATCCTGCATGGGGTTGCTCCCTTCTACTAACGATGCTTCCAGAGTAGCTTCCTTTTGTGGATTCACCTATGAAGTTCCTGCAAAATTGATTGTCTCGTGGAACTTAGAGGCATTATAGCAATTCTTCCATGGATCCTTGATCCATGTGGCTCTAGAAAGGCTCTGAAACTGAAGTTGGCTCAAGATTAGGCTCAAAAATAAAATTTCTTGTATTGTAATGAAACTAGAATCAAAGCATAGAGCTCATCTTCTTGATTCCAATGGTGCAAATTACACCTCAATTCGAGTTTGTATGTGAAAGTTATGCTCAGTTAAAGTTTATGTCAAACTAGAAAAAAGTCAAAGTAAAAGTCAACATTCTGCCACATGGCAGGTTGTATAGATGACACAAGAAACCAAAGTTAGCAGGCATATTGGGACCCATAGATCTAATTAGGCAACCTAGTCAGCAAACTAGGTGGACCCACAAGAAAGTGATGTGGAAGCACCACAAGTTGACACATGGCACCTAGGAGGCATATGATGTGGACTAATGAGAGCCTGCCACATGGCCCAATCACATGGTGCCACATTGCACCTAAAATTAGGCCCATGTGGAATTCACATGGTGCAACCTCCATTTTTGTCTTATTCTCATGGTTTTGAGAGTCGTTACAATATGGACATACGATTTCCATATATTATATAGTTTCAAAATTATATTAAAACCAAAATTGGGCCTTAAAACCATATTAAAGAAAAATTAGGAGTCCGTGGGTTTTGAACCCAAAACCACCCCAAAAACAAGTAACTTAATATGACTATGCCAACCACTACACCAACCACACACTTTATCTTATTCACCCTCACACTTTGTTATAAAATGCCATTCAACTAGTTCAAAGGGAACCATGGAGAATGATGGAGAATACATGAGAGATAACAGTGAAAGTAGGCCAATGAAGTCATGAATCTCAATAAGATTATAGGAATATTTTTAGAGCACATGTTATGGAATATTTCAAAGAATATTCTCTGTGAGGAATCTTTAAGATTCCCTAGGGGCAAAATTTTGAAGGTGTAAAAACTATGTCAAGTTTATACTCAAATGAAACAATTTTTCATTATGAGTTTAATGGCGTAATATATTTCTTCATAAAAGAAACACAGTTTTCTCCCATATCCAAGAAGAAAATTTTGTGAGGAATCTTTGAGATTCTCGAGGAGCCCAGATTTGACCGAGTCAGAAAGGGGTTGATTTTACAGTCAGATTTCATGATTTTTGCTAGGAATTCAATCGTGTAGTCCATTACTTTAGTAGAGGTGCGAATTTTTAGGTCATCCCAAAAAGTGGAGGTATAATATGCATTGATGCCATGTATTCTTTTTATTTTTGCTAAGATGATGATTTGATATTGAGATCTTTGTTTTTCGTTTTGTTGGAGAATCCTTGTATGCCACTTTATGTGAGAGATTGCTATATTGTCACGCGAAAGGAAAGACTTTATAAGTGACATTTCTTATATAAAAGCATCTCGTGGAGAGACATTCGACTCTAGTTAAGGGATTTATTCCTTGTATTTACAAAGAACACATCATGTATTCATCATCATCTTGCAGTAATTAATGAAGTGACCTCCCCACTGTTGACACTGGGCCTAGAAATGTAGCCCCCATTGGGTGACCTTTGTTATCAACTTGTGTATATTCTTTGATTTGATGGTTTCCTTTATGTTTCCTCTTCTTTAAAGTATGCGTATTTGGTTTTCAATACTCTTTCACATGTAATTATTCTAACATCATAGAAGTAAAAGATCTGGGTTAATTCTGGTAGCTAAGAGAATCTAGATCAAGTTTGGTATTAGAGTGGTCTTCTTGCTGATGTGAATTGTGAGTGTCAATGAAAACCATATATTGGATGTGCAACAAGACATAAAATGGAGGATCACAAAGATCTTTACGAGGACCTCCTCAAGATGGCACGTATGGTAGATATAACGTATGCAAATTATGAGGAGAAAATGGAAAAAAAGGAATCGAAGAAAGAGATAGCAGAGGAAAATGATCCATCTCCATATTTAAGTGAATATTATTCATCTTTTTCTCATCATTAAAATGAAGGGATCAATGAAAACATTCAATTAGAGCTTGTTGAACCGAGGAGACTTCTACAAGAAGAAAAAGAGGAGAAGTAGAGATTGCAACTTCAATTACAAGCCACAGAAGAGGCCTTGGAAAAGTTGAAGTGCAACGTAGGCTTAACAAAGCCATCATCACCTAATTCAAAATCAACAACTGAGGTAAACAATGTTTATAGTTATTCAGTTTCATTTTCACATAATGTTATTTATGTTGGAAGCCTTGAGGTACCCATTTCAGGATTTGGGTACACTAAAGAAGAATCCTCGAAGGAAGCGAAAGTGAGGGGTTATTTAGGCAAAGATTCTAAGCCATTACCAAAATCATCAAGGAAATAGATTGATGGGAACACATCACAATATTCCCATGACAACTCACATTGCAGAAAAATAGCTAAGGCAAGCTCTCATTGCCAGGAATGTACCAGAGACAACCAAGAGAGGTATAAAAAGTTTTGTTAAGATAATGTTCATTTTGATTACAAGCACATTGTTAAGGATGAATAGAATTTGTGGAATAAAAAACCATGTAGTTTTTGTGGCTTGTATAACCATGTGGTTGTCGAGTGCTGGAAGAGAATGGAAACAAGAAAGAGGACAAGATGTGAAAGGCCTTCTCCACATCAGCGAAGGAAGAAGGTTAAGCAAGTCTAGAGGAAGAAGACTTTTTGTAGTCATTACAACATAGGTGGAAATCAAAGAGCCACATGTTGGGAGCTCCATCCAGAGTAGTGTCTCAAGGACAAAGCGTTTGTGCAAGAACCAATTGGAAAAGTTGTTCAACAAGAGAAACAACTACATAAATATGACCCATTCACTTTGTTGAGTGAGAGATGGTTTTTTAGAGATAATAGCTTGTTATGGCCATGTTTTGTAAATCACATATTGAAAAATGAGTGTAAAATTGATGAAGTGTTTTTTGTCACTTATGAAGGCACTATAGTGATGTTTTTTTTCCTTTTTGTTGATATTTGGGGTATTGGTTTATATTATGATTCTAATGTAAACCTGACCAAAGAGTGTGTTATAAACTCTTGGAAAGTGTGGGGTTTGTTTGGGTCATGATAGGTCATGTAATTGAACATGTTTTTTGTAAACATGTACTACAGGTTTGTAGAGGACACAAGTGTTGGTTCATCACTTATACCTCTGAATAACAAAGGTGAAGGAGAAGGAAGTGTGGCCTGGTAGGGCACTTGTTTTGTAGACAAGGGAGTACATCATATTTTAGATTGTATTCATGCTTTTGGAGGACCAAAATCTCCTCAATGGGGAGGAATGATCTAGGTGACTCCAGAAAGGCTTAGAAAGTGAAGTTGGCTCAGGATAGGCTCAAAAATAAATGTCCTTGGATTATAATGAAACTAGAATCGAAGTGTAGATCTCATCTTCTTGATTCCAATGATGCAAACGACACCTCAATCCGAGTTCGTATGTGAAAGTTATGCTCAGTCAAAGTTTTGGTTAAACTAGGAAAAAGTCAAAGTCAAAGTCAACATTATGCCATGTGGCAGGTTGTACATATGACACATGGAATCAAATTCAGTAGGCGTATTGGGACCCACAGAGCTAATTAGATAGGCTATTCAGCAAACCAGGTGGACCCATAAGCAAGTGATGTGGCAACACCACAAGTCAACACATGGCATGTAGATGGCATATGATGTGGACCAATGACAACTTGCCACATGGCTCAATCATATGGTGCCACATGGGATCTAAAATTAGGCCTAAGAAGCCTTAGCATGGTTCAACCTCTAGTTTTTTTATTATTCTCATGGTTTTGGGAGTCGTTACAATATGGACATACGATTTCCATATAATATATGGTTTGAAAAATATATTAAAACCAAAATTGGGATTTTAAACCATATTAAAGAAAAATTAGGAGTCCATGGGTTTTGAACCCAAAAACTCCCCAACAAAAGGTAACTTAATAAGACTATGCCAACCCTTATGCCAACCACACATTTTGTCTTATTCACCCTCACACTTTGTTATAAAATGTCATTCAAATAGTTCAAAGGGAACCATGGAGAATGATGGAGAATACATGAAAGATGAGGGTGAAAGTAGGCTAATGAAGTCATGAATCTTAAGAATATTCTAGGAATATTGTTAGAGAATATGTTAGGGGGAATATTTCAAACAATATTCTCTATGAGGAATCTATAAGATTCCCTAGGGGCAGAATCTTGAAGGTGTTAGAACTATGCTGAGTTTGTACTCAAATGAACCATTTTCTCGCTATGAGTCTAATGGCATAGTCCATTTCTTCATCTAAGAAGCATATTCTTTTTCCCATGTCCAAGAAGAGAATCTTGTGAGGAATTTTTGAGATTCCTGGGGAGCCGAGAGTTGACCAAGTCATAAAGGGTCGAGTTTAGGGTTAGATTTAATGATTTTTCGCTAGGAATTCAATCATGCAATCTGTTACTTCAACAAAGCTGTGCATTTTCAGGATGTCCCTAGAAGTGGAGGCATACGATGCATTGATGCCATGTCTTATTTTTATTTTTACTAAGATGATGATTTGATGTTGAGATCCTTGTTTTCCATTTTGTTGGAGCATCCTTCTATGCCACTTTATGTGAGAGATTGTTATCTTGTCATGCTGAAGGAAAGATTTTATGAGTGAGAGTTCTTATAGAAAATCATCTTGTGGAGAGAAGTGCCACTCTAGTTAAGGGAGTTCTTCCTTGTATTGATAAATAACACATCATGTATTCACCATCATCTTGCAGTAATTAATGAAGCAGTCTCCCCACTCTTGACACTAGGCCTAGAGATGTAGCCCACCTTGGGCGAACTCCATTATCAACTTGTGTGTTTTATTTGATTTGATGGTTTCCTTTCTCTAAAGTATGCGCATGTGGTTTTTCATACTCTTTGACATGCAATTCTACTAACATCATAGAAGTAAAAGATCTTGGTTAATTCCGGTAGCTGAGATAATCTGGATCAATCCTCCTTTTTCTAGTGAAATGTCCTGTTGAGCCACTAAAAGTGAATTCTCGCACAATGGTCTTTTCAAATACCACAAGGATCATATGGATTAAAGTTTTGAGCACCAAATGAAAACTTCTCTATAGCCTTTCCTTCAGTATTCACGACCTTCATGTTCTTTATCTTGTACAATCAAATTTGCATAGGAAGAGTTAGCCAAGGTGCTTTTTTCTTCTTGTGCAAATTTTCTGACAACCCTATGGAGAGATGATATGGAACTTCTTGCATGACAAGCTTTCCAGTGGCATACCTTGGTAAATATGTGGCGTGACCACCGAACACTCTAAGAAAGGTGCCATCCAGTGAGGCAATCCAATCTGCAATCTCTGATACTGCTCCCATTTCCCCACGTGATATGCGAGGTGGTTCTTCCTCAAAGATCATCTTGTATAGCGGAACAAGGAAGTGGTTAGTTAGATTTTCCATTACTCCTCGATGGCTGTAATTGAGAGAAGTTTGGAGTGGATGTGCACAACATGGTCTCGAGGTGTCCATTAGGGGAATTTTGAGTTCGAAAATGGACCTCCTAAGATAAATGTACAACCAAAATAAACTTTATAAGAACCAATAGATTTCACGATGATGATGTCAAGCATGGGAGATGATTCACCATTTTTGGAGTAAAAAAGTAAAAAACATTAAAAAATAATAAAATAATAACTACTTTTTCAACTTATGTCCCTAAGGTATTACTCAAGTTTAGAGCGGGAGTGCACATTCGAACAAAAAATTAATTCCTCATCCAATGAGTACCAATGTTGCATACTTTCGATGGACCTTGCTACATGAAAAATGAGAAATACATGGAAAATGTGATTGCAATCACATTTTTCACGTATTTCTCATTTTTCGTGTAGCAAGGTCCATCAAAAGTATGAAACATGGGTAATCCTTGGACGAGAAATCATTTTTTGCATCCAGTGAGTGTTTTTGCTCGAAATTTCAGTAAACCCATAAGGAGATAAGTTGAAAAAATAGTTTTTTTTACTTTTTCCCTCTAAAATTTGATGATGTAATCTAATATTATTTTATTATTTCCACTATAGTTTTATAATTTCCTTAGGAGGCCCATTTTATACCTCATAACTCCCCTAATGCAAGCATAGTTCATGCCAGGGAATGCATTATGTGTGCAGATTACATCCAATAAATATGCATACATATAAAATCTCGCTTGTCTGCCCTTGGGAGAATTTAGGGCATTACCTACATGGATACTTAACTATCAAGCCAACAAATTTGACTAGTTGAACAACTTCCCCTCATTCACATCCTAGTTGAATGATAATTCCCATCCTTTAGGAAAGGTCTGTGTGCTTTGTTGACTGTATTCTGCAAGCTAAGATGATCAACAACTTTTAGGACCTCCTGAGAGACTTTGTCTTATAAGTATTGGTGGGTGTCTGTTGAAATTTTGATGGCTCTTTCACCCAGCTTTTAACAACATATTTCATCCCCACATAGTTGTTAGTGGCATAGAAGTCTGAATCCATGAGTGTTTATGGCTCGGGAAAATGGTACATACGATGATAATATGCTACCAAAAAAGTAGCAAGCTTTCGTCTGCTAGCACTGCTGAAAGTCATAGTCTTCACATCAATATGTGAAATAATCCAGATGATAACATCTGCACATGGGAAGGCTGGATATCTACATGCAACCCTCTCTAGCCTTGATTTTTGGACATTAATATATACATGTCGGTCCTCTAGATCTGCGTTGAAGCTCTTTTCTAAAAAAACTTCATTCACTTTTTACCATGTAAGATCTAATTCCTTTTCCACATACAGTTGAGTTTCTGAATATAATTGCAAGTTTTCTGGCGTACTCTCAACTGCTTCTCGGCTATTGCTTTCTGTGGTATCTTTTGAGGCAGCTCTTTTGGGTTCCATGATAACAGTGACTATTGGAGAGAAGTGCTCAACAACTATGGTACTTGTGGGAGAGAAAATGCACTCATGGCAAGAATAAATTAGCTTTTGCAAATCCACTTTCAAAGACGGATTAGGAAGCAAACCAGTGCACTCATGACAGAGATTGTGCACCTTTTATGAGGAAGGGAGGGAGACTAGCTGAGGGAATTGCACATTGTGCAGTCTCAGTATCTAGTGATGCAACTTAAGGCTTGAGAATGCACAATGCATAGTTCAGCCTGGGAAGTGACAGGGAGAGACTACACATTGCGCAATCTCAGTGGCCAAAGTGGTTGGATTGGGTCAAAGATTTTCATTGAGAAGAGAGAAAAATTATTCACGTACATGTTAAGCTCAAAGCAAGCAAGGAATTGTAATAAATTCTCTATTCATTTGATTAATACAAGTAGGCTTAAGGGGTTTTTATCAATTGGTTTCCACTAGATAAATCTATGTAATTGTATATGTGACTGATGCATGTTTGTGAATGTTGTTCTAAATTGTGAATTAATTTTCGCGGAGCAGTAGATTAGAATTGGTCTCTTGATTTAGATTAAATTTATTGAGAAGTTGTAATTCTACAACCACATTTCTACATGGTAACAGAGAAAGATTCAAAATAGAAAAATAATTTTAAATTTGTTCCTCAGGAGGTTCAAATTTATAGCTTCAGTGTAGCAGGATTTCCTCAGAATTGGGAGAATGGCCTTTAATGGATTGATATTAGAGTATGACTTGGAAGACAACTCAAATTTCATTTCTTGGAAGGATCACATGGAAGAAATGCTTGATGACAATGGATTGCTAGAATATGTCAAGACAAAAATTCCAAAACTAGGATCAACTAATCCCTAGAACGTAGCCCAATGGAAGAAAAATCTAGCCAAGGTGAGGAGAATAATCTTGAAGGGAGTGAAAGACCACATTGTCTCAAATATCCATGGGAAAGAAACTGCTTTCACAATGTGGAAGGCACTAATTGAGCTATTCGATAATAAAAGTGACCATAGAAAATTTTCCCTCAAAGAAAAACTTCAAAACATTAATATGTAGAAGAATGACACTATTCCACAGTATCTTACCAAATTTACACAAGTTCAGGATGAGATTGGAGGGGTTGGTGTGAATGTTGTAGAAGATGACCTGGTGAGACAAACTCTTCTAGGCATTCCCAAAAGCTAGCATAGCTACCAGGACTCGGTGAATAATAGGGATAAATTATTGAATTGGGAACGCTTATGGTATGGTTTGGCACAAGAAGAAATTAGGAAAAATACCAGAGATGGAGGTTCATCCAAGGGACAGGATGGAGAAAATTTTAAATTGGTTGGAAAGGGAAAGAAGCGAAAGGTAAGAAATATCAAACCAAACCAAAATCCAGCCAAGGGTGCAAGAAGAAAGACTTGTCCAAAATAAAATTCTTCAATTGTCATGAATTCAGGAACTATGCTACAATGTGTCCATACAAAAAATCTAGAAAGAAGAACTCAAGAGGAGCAACAAGTGAAGCATTGGCTTCATAGTTCGAGTTAGAATTCACCTTGATCACGTGCATGGATAGCATTGTTATGGGGAGTGTGTGGTACTTGGACTCAGGCGCCTCATTCCACACGATAGGGTATATATATTTTTTGTTTTGAGTGACCTAGAGGAGACTCTAGATGCATATTGAGCTTATGGATGATGGAAGGTACAACGATACTAGGATTGGTACAGTAACTTTTAAGAGGGAGTTGGGATCCCCTCTTGACCTCAAAGATGTCATGTTTGTACCAGTCCTAAAGAAGAACCTTATCTTTGTAGAAGTTTTGGAAGATTGCAGCTATGATGCTATTTTCAGTAAAGGGAAAGCCTTTCTGAGACACATAGCTATTGTGCAAGTGAAGAAGATCAGGGTTCGCCTGAAGAATCTGTATAAACTTGATGTGGAATATTGTGTTGCATTAAACATTAAGGCAAAGAATGTGTAGAGTCATGATGTTGGTGAACTATGGCATAAGAGTTTGGCCCATTTTCATCATGACACCTTAAGAATTATGCAACAAATAACCATTGGCCTCCCTAAAGGATTACTTGAATAGTAGGATGTCTGCAAGGATTGTACCTTGGGGGAGTATGTAAAATCCACATTCCATGAACGGGAAAACAAAGCACATGCAACCTTAGAAAGAGTCCACTATGATTTTTGTGGATCTTTCTTGACAAACTCCACTGCCAAACATAAGTACTATTTTATTTTTAGTGATGATTTCTAAAGAAAGTGTTGGATCTTCTTCATGTGGAAGAAGGATGAGACATTCTCAAAATTTGTAGAATTAAAGGCACTAGTCTAGAAATATGCGTACAAGAAGGTGAAGGATCTCAGGAGTGACAATGTAGGTGAGTATGTTTTAAATGACTTCAAGTACTATTTTGGCAAAGAAAGAAATTCGAAGAGAACTGACAGCGCCCCACAACCCACAACATAATGGGGCAGTAGAGAGGAAGAACTGGAGCATTGTGGAAGCTATGAGAGTTATGCTACATGACCAAGGCCTGCCACTGCATTTATGGTTAGAGGCATGTAACAAAACAGTTTACTTGAAGAACCAGAGTCCTCATCAGATTCTTGGTATGCTTACACTGGAGGAGGCTTTCTCAGGGAAAAAGACGGATGTGTCTCATTTTAGAATATTTGGAGCCTCTATTTACTGTCATGTCTCCAAATATTTGAGGAAGAAACTTGAGCTCACAACAGAGTTGGGAATTTTTGTGGGTTACACCAAAACTCCACACAATTACTGGGTGCACATACCTTCCCTCTAAATGACAGTGATCCAAAGGGATGTAAATTTTAATGAGGAGAAGGAAATGAAATGATCTCTTGAGAGGGAGCTTTAAATCCCACCAGAAGAGGAGCTTTTAGCTCCAAAGGAGGAGCCTAATAAGGAGGAGCCTTATGAAGTTTTGGAGTAGCCACAAATGGAGGAGAAAAGAGGAGGCAAAGTGGAGACATCCACTCAAGAAGAACCATCCAGAGAAGGTAGAAAGGGAACTAGGGAAGCTGATAGATTGGTGCAGGATGTAAGGGAGAATGTGGGAGCTCCTTAAAATTTTCACAAGAAAAGGAGGTTACCTAAGAGGTACACTAGCTACATGGCTCTAATAACTGAGCTTGTAGAGACTGAGCCATCCTCTTTTGAGGAAGTAGCTGAGAAACCCGTTTGGGTTGATGCAATGTTGGAAAAATACAAATTCGTCATGAAGAACAATGTTTGGGAAGTGGTCCCAAGACTGATAGATAAATTGGCTGTGGGTTTGAGATAGACCTTCAAAGTTAAGCATGCAATAGACGAAAGCATAGAGAAGGAGATAGAGGCAGTCAAAACCAAATTTCCAAAAATGCATAGTTTGTTTTTATATAACAAAAAAAATATAAAAAAAAAGGTGGTGGGCCACCAACCTCGCCAAAAATGCAATGAACTCGAAATTAGATCGAATTGATCGTCTCTTTGATTCCAACGGTGTGAACGACACTTCAATCCAAGTTCGGATGAAGGAGATAGAGGCAGTCAAAGTTGGGTTGAATTTTGATGACTGGGCGGGATTAATGAAGGCATAATTTAAAATTTTCCGACATATGGAATCTGGCCAACTCCGGCTAGATTTCGGGAAAAATCATGGCCTCGTTAAAAAGACTCCTTTGGTCCAAAACTGAATTTCCAAAAATGCATAGTTTGTTTTTATATAACAAAAAACATAAAAAAAAAATGGTGGTGGGCCACCAATCTCGCCACCCCTTATCCGTACCACATAACAATAAAAATATTGGTGGAGGAGCGGGCCATGACTCCCGGCCCCTCCCGCAGAACCACTGACCAAAACAACATGGGGGTGGGTGGCCATGACAATGCCACCCCGGGAACCACGCAATGGACTACCATTATTAATGGGGGCATGCGCTGTCAACCCCGCTGCCCCTCCACCTCACCCACAAAAACAATGTGCCAGCGGAGTTGGGGGGTAGTGGGCCACCAGGACCGGCGGAGCCGCCTACCAAAATTGAAATATGTCTTTAACCATAAGTTAAATGGGGAGGGGCAGGATTTGATCCCCTGACCCCTCCTCAACAAATTCCCAATTTAACCATTGCGCCAAAACAATCCGCTTGGGATTTTTGCCCAAATTTTTATTATTTAAAGATTATTAGTGCAGCCAGTTAGAGCAAGCAGGGCACGCAGTTTGAGGTAGATTTTTGCAGGAGGGCCGAATTTTCACTTTGTCAAATTTTGACAAATTTTATATAGTTTCAGCATTTCTCGATGCCAAAAATGCATGGCATTGTCCATTTCTCCATTAGAGTTCTGTATTTTTCAGTTGTTTCTCAGTATGGAGGTATAAAACTCCTTTTTTTTTGTAAATGATGCTTGTACTCTTCTTTCTCATGCTACTTAATAAATGAAGGCCTCCCCATTGATCGAGCAGGGCCCGGAGATGTAGTCCAAGTCAGACAAACTCTGTTATCAAGTGGTATTAGAGTAGGTATTTTTAGATTTGAATTGCATGTTTGTATGCTATAACAAACAGGCTCTGAAGAGGCGAAGGGAAGCTAAAGTCTTTCGATCCCGAAGTAGGGCATGCTCATTGAAGGAGAAATAGGTAGATGAAGAGGCTCGTCATGAAGAGGAGTGCAATTTTTGCAAAACCTTCTATGCAGTGGCAGAGAATGTCGGTCAGTTGCTTTCAAGGTTGGAGAAAGCAGAAGAGAGAAATCTAGAAGAACAAGGTTCAATGCATGGAAATGGTGGAGAGGAACCCCCTCCTTCTCCTTCCACAAGTGAAAGTTCTTCTTCCTCTCATCACCATCATCATAGAAATTCAAGGGATGCATCTAAGAAACCTTTCTTTAAATTAGATGTCAAATTTGACCTTCCTATGTTTAACAGTGAAAGTAATGCAAAAACACTTAATAACTAGATTAGGCAGATTGAAATCTATTGTAGGATTCAACAGATCAAAAAGGAAAAGGCAAAGATTTAGCTGGCTTCTCTTCGGCTAAGTAGCACTGCTCTCGTCTGGTGGGAGAGAAAATTGTGAAGTAGTAAGAGTGTGGGTAATCTTCTTTCCTCATGGTCTAGTTTCATTTTTGCATTAAAGGAACAATTCTATCCCTTGGGTTATAAACCAAAATCGTTAATGGATTGGAAATACTTAAGGCAAGGTAGAGGTTAGGATGTTCAAAGCTTTGTAGAGGAATTTAGAAAACAGGGACTTAATTTGGGCATTGCACTTGACTCACCTGAAGTAGTAACTAAGTATATTGGATCATTACATAGTTACCTTAGACATTCATTATTATTGTTTGAACCAACTACTATTGACTCGGCCAGTGTAAAGGCCATCCATCTTGAGAATAGGGGAAAATATGAAAGAGATGATCATTTCAAGAAGCCACCTTTCAAACCTCCAAATGGAAAACCCAAAGTGAAAGGAAAAGGAAAGGAGAAGAGGACAACATCAACTAAGAAAGATGAAAGAGAAAGACCTTATTGCAATCACTACAAAAAGGAAGGTCATGACGACGGTCATTGTTGGAAACAGTACCCGGAAAAGAGACCAAAGAAGTATGGAGGAAAAGACAAGCAGAAGACAGTGGCAACTGCGCAACCAAGACCTTGGATCTGATTTCGAAGAAGAAACATTGGTCACAATAGCAGGAAGAAAAGGTACTCTTACACCTCATGTTAATTCTGAATCACATGAAGGCACTAGTTCAATAGATGAGTCTCTTTCTAATGAATGAAAGAGAATTGAGCTATTTCATGTTAGAGTTATCATAAATCATACAAAAGTGGAAACCCTATTTGATACCGGATCCCAAGAAAACTTAATTTCAAAGTCCTTGGTAAAGAAGCTAGGCTTGGAAACCAGACCACATCCAAAACCTTACCCTTAGATGGACACATGATAAAGGAAAACTAAATGTAACTAAGCAGTGCAAGGTTAAATTTGTGATCGCTTCTAAATTAGTGGATGAGGTAAAACTTGGTGTGATACCATTAGATATCTGTGGCATGCTGTTAGGGAGTCCATATCTATATGATAGAAAGGAAATTTTTTTCCCATTATGAAAACAAATACCAAATCACAATAGATGGGGTAGAATATATTGTAAGGGCTCATCAGACTAAAATTAATGCTAGCCTTGTAAGTGCAGGACAAATGAAGAGGTTGGTGAATTCCAGTAAGGGAGGCATGCTTATTGTTGTAAGGGGAAAAGATGCAGAATTATCCGCTGCTTTCCAGGGTTGTGATCATGTGCATAAAAATGAATTATGTGAATTAATTTCTAACTATGATGAGATGTTTCAGGAACCAAAGGGATTACCTCCGAAGAGGGAAATCCAACATGAGATCCATTTGCAGCGTGACGCTCCTTTACCAAATATTGGCATGTATAGGATGTCGACCATTGAGATGGAGGAGATCAAAAAGCAAGTGCAGGAACTATTGAACCAAGGAGTCATCAGACCAAACACTTCTCCATGCACCTCACCGATTGTCTTAGTGTCGAAGAAAGATGACACATGGAGGATGTGTGTGGATTATCGAGCACAAAACAAAATCATGGTGAAAAATTGTTACCCTCTTCCCCGCATTGATGACTTATTAGATTAGTTAAAGAATGTTATCTATTTCACCAAATTGGATTTGCGTAGTGGTTATCACTAGGTCCGAATTGCAGAGCAGGATGTGTGGAAAACTGCCTTCAAGACCAAACAGGGGTTATTCGAATGGATGGTGAAGCCATTCGGACTTTGCAACGCTCCAACCACTTTCATGAGGGTCATGAATGATCTCTTTATGCCTTTCATTGATGAATTTTTTCTTGTCTATCTAGATAATATTCTTATCTTTAGTAAAAGTTGGAATGAACATGTATGTCATGTGAAGAGAGTGCTTGAGGTATTGAAGAACAAAAAGCTCTATGTAAAACTGTCAAAGTGTGAGTTTGGGAAAACCTCTTTGGTTTACCTAGGTCATATTGTTGGTCATGGTCAGCTAAAAATTGATCCTTATAAAGTTGAAGCAATTGCAAATTGGCCTAAGTTTACTAGTGTAACCGAGGTTCACAACTTTTTGAGTGCAGTACAGTGTTGGAGGAGATTTATTGCCAATTTCTCTATTATTGCAGCACCTTTACACACATTGACAAGTGTAAAGCAAGTCTTTCAATGGGGAGGAAAGCAGTAGAAGTCCTTCAAAACATCGAAAGAAAAGATTACCACCGCACCAGTCTTGGCCTTACCAGATCTTCAACAACTATTCAAGATCGAGACAAATGTCAGCGGATATTCCATGGGAGCTGTACTGATGCAGCAAAAGAAGCCGATATGTTACCATTCAGAGAAGTTCTCTCAGGTTGTGATAAACTATCCCACTTATGACAAGGAGTTATATGCCTTGGTCCAGAGTGTGAAAAAGTGGAAACACTACCTGATCGGCAAGGAGACCAGCATCCATATGGATCATCGACGCTTGCAGTATCTTTAGTCACAAACCAAGTTGCAACAATCTTGTTATTTTAGGTGGATGGGTTTTCTTCAGCAGTTTCATTTGGTAATAAAGTATAAGAAGGGAATTAGCAACAAAGTGGCTGATATGCTATTTGGCCCTCCTATTTCAGCTTCTGTTATTTTTCATAATGCTTCATTTTCTTTTGAAAGTTATGTTGAACAATATGCTAACGATGATGACTTTAAGGAGATTTATGCAAAACTAACCCGTGGTTCACAAGTGGACAACTATCACTTGCAGGGGAAACTGTTGTATCACCTTGGCAAATTGTGCATACCCACAAGAGAAAGGGTACATGTAATCTGGTAGGCTCAAAAATAGGTATGTTGCAAGAATTTGGTAAATGGTACATAGAAATCCACTGGGAGAACAATACCTATGTCATGGAGGACCTTCTTTTTCCAGGAATATAGGAATATAGGCTCTCTCTGGGGCACTACTAAAGTCTGATTTTGTTTCTGTTGGAGATCAATCAGCCTGGCCACTGGGCATAAACAGTGTCTTCTACAAGTTGGGATTTTCTTCCCCTCATAGATGGTGTACTTTTCAACAAGAACATAACCGTATCCTCAAACAAGCATACCACTACTGGCTGTATTTTTCAATCTAGCTCGTATCCTTTCAGTGCCTTATACATATTGTAATCTGGGAATAGTTGTATCACTTGCTATTTCTTACTGAGGTTTTGAGGCACTTACAATTACAGCCTGTTTTAATTATCAGACAATGCCTAAATGACTTATGCTTTGAACATTAGCTAACATATGTAAGTCTCTACTCTGATAAATTAATACAAATTGTACCTTTTTTTGTACTGGAAAAAAAAGTATTTCTCTAATTTAACCTTGTACAGCCACGAATCTAGTTAAATCTATTTGTTAACTTGCTCCGCAAGAAACTGGTCCGACAGAATCAGCACAGGTAGGTTAGAAGCACATGAGGTTCTGAGAACATTAACATGAGATTAAATTTCTCCAATTTAATCTTGTACAGCCACGAATCTAGTTATTAACTTGCTCCGCGAGAAACTGGTCCGACAGCATCAGCACAGGTCCGCCAGAAGCTGGCCCGACGAAGTCGGCACATGAGATTCTGAGAACATTGCTTATGCAGGCGATTAGTTGCTTTCCTTGAAGTCTGCCTGTCCCAGTGATGGTCAGTTCGAAAGCTATTTGAAAGTGGACAGTTTGTGCGAGTTATTTGGAAAGAAAAATTTACAGGAGTGTAATTTTTTTTAATCATTTAATAGAAAAAATTATTTAATAGAAAAATTGAAAACTTCAAAACAGAGTGTGATTTTTAGTGTGATTTTTTGGATTTTTATTAGTGGATTTTTTTTTAGAAATTTTGATTTGTGTTATTTAAACTGGTTTTTTATTGTATATGGATTCAACACCTTCAAATTTTTTGGATTTTTATTAGTGGATTTTTTTTTAGAAATTTTGATTTGTGTTATTTAAACTGGTTTTTTATTGTATATGGATTCAACACCTTCAAAAACTTCTTAGACACTTAGATTGTGCAAAGCGTATCCATGAAACTTGTGATTTCCATAAATTCCTGTCTGATTCTAAAGAAATTAGACATAAAAACTAAAAAAAAAACTTCCAAAAAATCGCACTAATAATAACTCGAAAAAAATATTAATAAAGCTGCCCGGCTCTAACTCAAATGCCTGTGCAGACTGAACTGCGGCAGGTGAGTGGTCACATTGAAAACCGCAGGATCAGGCGCAGAAAAAGGAACACCACAGAAGCATGCATGAATTTGCAGACTGTCCCTAGGTGCAGGCCTTGGCAGAGGAGGCCGCTGAAAAGCACAGAATCAGAGGGTGCAGGCCGCAGGAGATTTATGCTCTTGTGTTTCTGGCACTAACAGTTGCAAGTAAGCACAGTAAGATATCTGACACTGGGCATAATGGAGCAGTGATTTGGGATTGGATTATAGGACTTGTGTGTCAAATGTTTGACTTATGAAATCTTCACATTATTGGATTATAAAATTTGTAGAGGCCAAATCTCCATGCTAATAATTCAACCACAATATTTTTATATATTTTGAATTTGTTTCACAATTTTAAAAAAATTATTGAAACTATAAATTTCATCCATTAACTTTGTACAATTCAAATGATTCAAAATTATTTTAAAACATCCTATTTATACTAATATCAATTTTCATGAATCAAAAAATACGATCTAACCTAAACTCATTTCGCTGGCCAAAATCTCCAAGAACTTAAAATGATTAAACAACGCCAAATTTGATAGAGATTAGGTTGATAGTTCCCTGGCAAAGTTCTCGCTGGCTCAGAAGTTCATAAGATTTTTTTAATATGATTAAACAACGCCAAATTTGATAGAGATTAGGTTGATAGTTCCCTGGCAAAGTTCTCGCTCGCTCAGAAGTTCATAAGATTTTTTTAATATGATTAAACAACGCCAAATATGATAGAGATTAGGTTGATAGTTCCCTGGCAAAGTTCTCGCTGGCTCAGAAGTTCATAAGATTTTTTTTAATTGTTCAGGCAGCGCCAAAGATCTAAAATAATTGGTTGGTATCTAATATAAATTTTGATATTATA
>APFE031485004.1:255245-266461 GCA_000404065.3 Pinus taeda | reverse complement strand
TTTTTATTATAAATATTGAGTTTTTATATGTTTATTATATACTTTTAAAATATTATGGTTATGAATATTTTTCTATGTGGTTCATGGAGTGTTGAGAGAATTTATTATGGTTATGAATGTGAATCATTATTATTTTAATTTAAATAATAAGATAACTTATAGTTATTATTAACATTTTATATGTATTCCACATATCTATAAAGATCTTATTTCTAATTATATTAATTTTTATAAACTGTAGGATTTGTTACAATATAGTGTATGCTATTTTCTTTCTGATATATATAAAAACATGATATGCGTAATAATAATATTATTATTATTAAAAAATAAGAAACTGTCTGTAATTTTATGAATATTAGGCTAGATCCGTTTGTCTGTAATTTTATGAATATTAGGCTAGATCCGTTAGCTCGATCTATATGCTCAAGATGAATCAAATCCCTCAAGGTGTAAATCTTCTTTTTGGAATGTAAAATATTATTAACTAGTGCAACCATATAAATTAAATGATTGGTAATACACCTCGAAACACTTACTTCATGATACATCACATATTATTAAAAATAAAAAAATAAAATCATAAAAAACTCACTGAGTTATAACTTTGATTTAAATTATTATTCTTGATTCTTAATCTATATAGATGTTTTGTTATAATACCATGGGCTAAGATCCTGGGTTATCCACATGCTTGCAAAACTATAACTCACTTCATATGACATTTTTTTAAATTAGTCAATTTAATTAAAATAACTAAAAGGACATAAGTCTTTGGAGATAAATCACAACCTTTTATTTGTGTAAATTATTAAAAATATTTTAGAATATCCTATTAACGTTAAATCATTACCATCCACCTAATAAATTTTTTTCCAAAGAAAAAATCGAACTTTTTATTAATCGAAATAAAAAGTTACATAGTATATGCATTTAAGCATTCATTTTTGTTGTATGATGTGCAGATCATAGGGCCCATAGGATGTAAGATATACAATCCTGTCAAAGAAAAATGTGAAAAGTGTTGTTCCTGAACTCAGGAAAAGCAACAAGAAAAAGAGAAAAGAAAAAATGATCCAGCTGGCCTATGTTTTCCTGCCCTTCTTCTTCTCCACTCTTCACCAACCTCCAGTGTTGGGAGTGGTATCAATAATGACAAGCTGGTTTTCCATTGTATTTGTTGGTTGATCTTTATTTGATTCCGATCCTTCATAGCTGTGAGGTCGTTTGATTCCACTTACTTCTAGCTGAGATTCCTATTGCTGTTCTTGCCCCAAGTCAGTCTCCTGTGTCTTTTCTTCCTGTAAGTTTTCTTGTCCCCTTTGCTCGCCTGTAGGTTCTGTCTTCAATTCCTCTTCTTCTAGTGGTTCAATATGCTACCAACCTTTGTGTATTTTCTGATGTTTTTTATTTCCCTTGGGCTCCTTCCTAGCCAGTGGATAGGCGTAGTGGAGGTGCCCTATTTGGAAACATCTGCGGCAGTGGCCGTGGAAATGAAGTCTCACCGAACCTGAAGTCTTGGGTTCAAATCTTGGGCTACCCTTCCCCCGTAGTGGGGTATGTAATGGACATGAAAATTAGAGAGTCCCACCAAAGCTTACAATAATATATATACATACACTATATAATAATTATATATATATACTATAAATAATAATTATAATAATATATATATAATAATAAATTTTGAAAATAATCTTTTAGTTTTAATTTTTAATCTATTTTAGTAAAATCTAGTATTTTTATTTTAATTAAATTTTGACATTTTAGTAATAATTCATAAATTATGTGGAGGATTATCATTTTACATTATATTTTAATATTAACATAGTTCTATTTAATTTCTAAATTTAATTATGTTTAAAATCTCTTACACAATAGCGAACTTTTTTAGCTAAAACTTTGAAAATGGTTTATATATCTTGGAAGAAATCTTACATATTTTTCATCATTCCAAAAATCTATGCTGCATTTTTTATAAAAACTATGTTATATTTATAAATTTCACATTGTTTATATGATAAATATTAGACATACAACGTTTTTTAATTTATATCTATATGTAGATTGTTTTTAATATTAATTAATATTTATATCATTTCACATTTCCTATACAAAAATGATCAACACATACATACCTATGGAAATTATTTTAGTTAGAAGAGTTTTCTTTTTTATAATGACTATTTATATTTAATATCACACCTTTATACTTAAACATATCCAGGGTTCACATGCATGGCAATTTTTCAACAGTTTTATATGTGAGAAAGAACATTATAAAAACAACTTTTCCGCTATTATAAATATTGAGTTTTTATATGTTTATTATATACTTTTAAAATATTATGGTTATGAATATTTTTCTATGTGGTTCATGGAGTGTTGAGAGAATTTATTATGGTTATGAATGTGAATCATTATTATTTTAATTTAAATAATAAGATAACTTATAGTTATTATTAACATTTTATATGTATTTCCACATATCTATATAAGATTCTTATTTCTAATTTATTAATTTTTTATAATACATGTAGTTACATATATGTGTATGTTATTTTTCTTTCTTATATATATTAAAAACGTGATATGCATAATAATAATATTATTATTATTAAAAAATAAGAAATTGTCTGTAATTTTATGAATATTAGGCTAGATCCGTTAGCTCGATCTATATGCTCAAGATGAATCAAATCCCTCAAGGTGTAAATCTTCTTTTTGGAATGTAAAATATTATTAACTAGTGCAACCATATAAATTAAATGATTGGTAATACACCTCGAAACACTTACTTCATGATACATCTCATATTATTAAAAATAAAAAATAAAATCATAAAAAACTCACTGAGTTATAACTTTGATTTAAATTATTATTCTTGATTCTTAATCTATATAGATGTTTTGTTATAATACCATGGGCTAAGATCATGGGTTATCCACATGCTTGCAAAACTATAACTCACTTCATATGACATTTTTTTAAATTAGTCAATTTAATTAAAATAACTAAAAGGACATAAGTCTTTGGAGATAAATCACAACCTTTTATTTGTGTAAATTATTAAAAATATTTTAGAATATTCTATGAACGTTAAATCATTACCATCCACCTAATAAATTTTTTTCCAAAGAAAAAATCGAACTTTTTATTAATTGAAATAAAAAGTTACATAGTATATGCATTTAAGCATTCATTTTTGTTGTATGATGTGCAGATCATAGGGCCCACAGGATGTAAGATATACAATCCTGTCAAAGAAAAATGTGAAAAGTGTTGTTCCTGAACTCAGGAAAAGCAACAAGAAAAAGAGAAAAGAAAAAATGATCCAGCTGGCCTATGTTTTCTTGCCCTTCTTCTTCTCCACTCTTCACCAACCTCCAGTGTTGGGAGTGGTATCAATAATGACAAGCTGGTTTTCCATTGTATTTGTTGGTTGATCTTTATTTGATTTCGATCCTTCAGAGCTGTGAGGTCGTTTGATTCCACTTACTTCCAGCTGAGATTCCTATTGCTGTTCTTGCCCCAAGTCAGTCTCCTGTGTCTTTTCTTCCTGTAAGTTTTCTTGTCCCCTTTGCTCGCCTGTAGGTTCTGTCTTCAATTCCTCTTCTTCTAGTGGTTCAGTATGCTGCCAACCTTTGTGTATTTTCTGATGTTTTTTATTTCCCTTGGGCTCCTTCCTAGCCAGTGGATAGGCGTAGTGGAGGTGCCCTATTTGGAAACATCTACGGCCTCTGAATGTTGTGTTCTCATAATCAAGCGGTTGTGTCCATAGTGAATTATTAAAATTCATTGTGATGTGATCTGGTAGTCCTTGACTCAAGTCCATGTCTACACATATTTTGGCATATGTGAAGATTCCTCAAGTAATCTTATCATTATCTGATATTAGTAACTTCCCCAAGGAATTCCCAATGTCTGTTAAAACTTTGTGATGCCAAAAATGAAGAGGGAGGTTATGAAGCCGTGCCCAAACTGGTGTTGTTGAAACTTTCATGGTATTTGCATCGAACTTCGGAACCCAGGGGGTGATGAAAAGGCCAGCATTGCCCCAAAACCAAGGCCCTTGATTGATGATGTTATCTCCATCTTGTTTGGAGTTGAATTTGACTATGAAAAACCCTTTTGGTCATAGATAAATTTCACAGGTGTTTGACCAAGTGGAGAAGATCCATTGATGCAGTGCATCAAACTTTGGCCAAAAACCATTAAATCTGTAGATAACAGCTTTTTGGGCTAAATCTGTGTATATAGCAGTTACCTCCGGGAGAGATACTGTGAGCATTGGAGCTTCCAGCTTTTATTCCACAATGTAGGGACCTGGTAATTAAGATGTTGGAGCTAGTTTGTTTTGCATGTGTTCCTTTCCTTTGACTGCATCATGGAAGGATCCTGAAGTTTTGGAGTTGGCTCCTTTGCATGCGCCTCTCAGTCTCAAATTTAGTATGATGGTTGAATCTTTGGAAACTCCATAGTCCTGAAGCGTGTGATTATCCTATAGATGGTAACCTAAATATATCAGATTTTGGTATGTTGTTGGGTTCCCAGTTTTATTTGGATCTCCTTTTTTAGCTCCTCAATGCTCCACTTCTTGCTGATTTGAATGCAATAATGTCTACCTCCTATCGATCTGATAAAAATTTGCATCAGATCTTCCTCCATACCTGGTGGATCCACATTGTCTAAGCCTTGATATGTTTGATCTGCCTTCTCTGGGTCAAGCATTTTCTCTGTAGGCCTAAGTGAACCCCAGGGTTTTGGGAGCTGTCTGCATCGTGATATCTCTAGATCTAGCTTATAGAACTCCTTTTTCAGAGGCCCATCCATGCTACCGAAAGTACCAGCTATCAGCCAGAAAATTTGGATCTCCAAAGCCATGGCATATTTGTCCGGATCTGCCCCAACAATGATTCTCACCTTCCATTCCATGACGTGAGCCCACTCCAGTCTAGAAGATGTGGGTGCAGTAGGCCTCACGTCCCATGACCAATCACACACATCCCCTTCTGGCGAGATAGCTACTCTCTTGTCTTTACGCTTGTGGATGGCTGGTTAATAAGAACCAGGGTCTAGCCTTACAGTAGATCTATGTACCACACCGTAAAAATTGCCCTGTTTTAGGAGGAAAGAGCATACCCTTGACCTGAATGGGAATCGATCTTCTGCAGTGTATTCACTCTTTGGTTCTAGTCGGAGCCAAATTATTGACATACACTCATATTCAATTAGCCCAGCTGTCAATTCCCTGTGGGGGCTTCGTGCTGTTCCATTATAGCCCCATTCTCTGGTTTGCAATGTTATGGTGGCGCCAATCTCTGTTCCAAACACCCATATAAAGAGGAAAAAACCATTAATCAGCGCAGGATATTTGTTTGCAAAACTCTGTGACAACTTCTCTATCCCCGAAGGGACGATGATTTCGTCTTCATCAATTGTTGCCACAGAGAAAATTGTCGAGGGCATGATCCGCGATCGTCTCAAAGGCAAAGCCGACCCATTTAAGTCGATCGGTGATTTACCAGCTAAAAGCTCTGACTGAGGAACCATGGCATGCAACAGAGATGGCCGGGTTTCCATCTCTGGTCTTCTTAGAAACCCCAACTTCAGCAAAAAATAAGAAAACCCTACTCTCGACGGCGTAACGAAAGCCAACGATAGTCGTGCAGATTCAAGCTTTGGGTTTAAGGAACCACCGAAAGATTGACAGACACAAGAAAATCGAAGTGAAGCCATTGCCGTCCCTGAACTCTCTGTTATCTACATCAACCATCCACCTAATAATTATTCATAATTAAATTAAAATTATGAAAACACTTCCAAAATTAGTAGTTAATAATTTATTATAATTAATAAATTAAATTATTTATAAGTAATTTATAATAATACTATTAAATTAATATGTATATTAATCGATTATAATAAATTAATTACAGTGTAAGCTCCATAATAACTCTAAATATTGAATATTAATGAAGGATAAAAAATAAAAATAACCTTTAAAAACAAAAAAACATGTAAATTCCAAAGAGTTAACTTCGAAAAATTAAATATTAAAAATTAAAATACTCATTTCAAAATTTTATTTTTATAATTTTAAAATAATTAAATCTTTATTTAAAAAGTAAATAATTCATCTCGTTTTAGCTGACATTGTTTTTTTATTAACTAAATATTTATTTTTTAATTTTAAAAGGACATGTATCAAGGACATAATCACACATAGCCCTTATACTAGGCTGAAGAAGGACATAATCACACATCGTCCTCATACTAGGTTGAAGAAGGACATGATCACACATCACCCTCATACTAGGCTGAAGAATACACCTCTCGAGGCAAAAAAAAATGCAATATAGCATATTGAATTCAGTTACTTATTGTTTTTATAATAATTTTCCTCTTATTACTATTATTTTTAATTGAGTTGACATTATGTTTTAACATTGTTATGTTTTTATTTAACACTTTATTACAACATCTCATCTAACACTTCAATGTAATGGCGTATTGTACCTTAACTATGAGACATATTCTTTAGCCTTATTTAGATATTTAAGACAGATTCTATAGCTTCTACTTTATTTTTTGAGGACATTAGGGTTGATTGATCCAGTTATTATTATTATTATTCCATGTAATGATAATTAATGACGTATTTATTTCAAGTTCAATTTGGATTAAATTGATGATTATGTTACATATGGAAAATAGGTTCTTGACTGCTTCCCATATTTGTTCTTTCTGAGAGGCAAAGATCGAGATCCCAACGGTTGCTAGGATGGAGAGAGTTCTTCCACACTCTTGATCATGTTTGAGTCCTTGTTGTTGGTTGATGGGTCTTGTTTCACACATGGATACATGTGGGGGGGGCTTCTTTCAATACCCAAGAACTTTTAAATATATTAGAGAATTGAAAAGGAAACACACATAAAACAAACGCAAGCAAACCAATCATGTACTCAAAGCGCCACCATGCTACTAAGAACCTATTGTCACCAAGTTATTTGTTCACACAAGTTAGGCTTCTCTTCTTTCCATGAATCAATCTAAAGAGAAACACATTTGGAAAGAAAAATAAGGAAAAATGAAGCTTTGGATCGTACCTTTAATTCTATGCATATGAAAAAGAAACTAGAAAATCAATTAGAGGCAACTAGACTTTGGAGCAATGCCACCATAGTGGATGCATGGCTCTTCACTTATGTCTTATTTTACACTCTTTGCCCTCTAGTTTCCCTACAACTAAGATCACACAAAAAACTTGTGAAAGAAACTATGCTCTAATCCCTTTAGCCCCTCCCCAAAAATGACACCAAAAATGTCGGGCTAAATATTTACACTATTAATTCCCAATATTAAATTGTTAACTAGGGAGTCATAGACTTAGAGGTGCAAGCACAAGAAATGCAAGATTGGAGCATAGTCTAGCCTAATCTAAAGTCGACAACAATATGAGAAAAGTAAAACAACCTGCAGGAAATTACCACTAAGGATTCATCACTAGGACACATAAATAACTTGTGCTATAAAAGCTTAGGTCACAGTCTTTCATGTGTGATCAATCGTGAGTAGCTTACTTTAGTTTTTATATCGTTCAATTGATTTCTGTAATGGTTAGATAAGCTATGAGAAAACCAAATTAAACTAAATAAAACAAACTAAAGGAAATGTTAGATATCACAAGGGTCTTCACTTAATGGCACGTGCAGGTGAGTGGTGAGATCTCCTATCTTAACCTTTCCTATTCTTCAAAATAGAAAACAATAATTCTAACATACAACCTAAAAGATAGAGTTTGCAAAGAAATCTATGATACTATATACATACAAGCATAGAAAATAATAAATTTAAATTAAAAATACAATGAGCAACATATTACCAATCTTGAGGGGGCCTCTCAAGTTGGCAATTGCTACTATAGGCACTTCAAATGAATTCCAAGGATGCACCACAAATTTGGAATCAATCACCTTCGATATATTGAAAATTAAGCTCAAATTACGACATTGAAATCATAACTCTCTTCCTCCTACATTACAAATAATGATCATAATGACAAAATTCTTTTCTCTCACAACCCTATGAGGCTTATTTATACATGAAATCCATGGAGGAATGGATAAAACCGAATTCCCTCAACTTAGATTTTGGTTAAAACCAAATTTACAATTTTTAGAATGAAAAATAAAAAAAATTGGGTTTTTATGCATAAATTACAAATTCGGGTCGAAGACCCTTTGATACCTCTCTATACTTTGCGCATTTTTAGAAACCATTTATGGGCTTTGTAGTTGGCAATGTTTTCTCGATACTCATTTGCCCTTTTGGAAATATCTTGTTCCATTTTCATGCAAATCGAGGCATAATTTTGCAGTTTGAGATTTTTATTATTTCTTTTGCATAAACATTCCCCATGAGCCGGAGGTACACACATGTGAGATGGGTGAATTCCAACTCAAGATTCCGCATTTTAAGTCATTCCCAACAAAACCCATGTACTCAATTTTCTTTTAGAAGCTTCCAAAATTTCGATTTTAATTCACCGGATGAGCACAGTCTAGTACCGGATGAGCACAGAGCACAGAAATAAGTACCTGATGAGCACAGTTTGGTACTGGATGAGCATAGAGCACAAAAAATGTAAGGGATGAGCACAGTCTGGTACCAAACTAACTGTAGGAACATGTTGCTTGGACATAGAAACATATAATTAAACCATCATCAACAAAACTATTGTATAATCATCATTTTAATCACTAAAAATATGGAAAATTATGTATTAACCACATAGGATGAATAACAAGAGATAATGGAAGTTTATGGTGTAATTAGGGATATATTATTGATGAAATGTGTGGAGAAGGTGTAATTATGAGTGTATTTATATAGAAGAAAATATGACAAAACTGTAGCCCAACACTCCCCCAAACCCAAGGATTTGCATGTCCTCATGAAAACAAGGTGAAGAACTTATGATACTCTACTTATAGATTAATGTGACATTGTTTCTTTTGTGTAGGTGTTGGTTCTTAGGGAGTGACACTTTGGAAACTACCATAGATGGAGGAAAAGAAGTGGATAGGGTATCAGAGTGATGGTGAATGGTAGTCGTATGAACTTCGACATCTTTATACTCTCTATCTTACATCAATTTTAAGACAAATATTTACTTTGTGGTTCTTTGTTTGGATAAGAAACAATGATTTCATCCTCTTTAAGATGACTTAAGACATTATGTTGCTTTGTATTTGTACACCACATATTTCATTTTCATTTCTTGGTCTTATTATCAGAGTATATTGTTCATGACAAGTGAATGAAGACGAAGGGTTTATTGAGTAGTTGTGATAATGCATAGTGGAGTGTGGAGTGGGTAATAGTGGTTATACATGATGTTTTCCAAGTTCTTAGTAAATTAAAAATATTTGTACTAATTTTACCTCAAGTTACCTTTGCTTTGAATTCTAATGCATGATGAAGTGGAAACTATGTAGAACATGATAAAATGTTTGCAAAATCATGATGTGGATTGTTGAAATTTGAAGATGAAATGGAGCAAGGCTAAGAACTGATGGAAGTTGATGAAAGCTGAAGAGAATAGAAGTTGATCCACTGAAGAGAAAAAGAATTGGTTGAAGATGCTAGAGACACTACTAGGAATTTGAAGATCTGGAAGGGATTTGAGGATCACTTCTCCCCCAAAGAAAAGAGTTTGCATGTCCTCATGAAAAACTGCTACAAAATTTATGATACCAATTTGAGAACTGCTAAGAATAAAATCTAAGAGCTGTTGATAAATTGTGAACCCACAATTTTTCAGTGCTAATCCTGAACACAGAGAAATAAGATCATAAGATCATGAAAATACAAATTGATCATAATCATGAATTACATCTAATGCCACATTGTTTTAAAATTTCCAATACATATTTGATGACAATTAACATGAATGCATAAAAATTGAGTAGTTTTCAAAAATCCCTTGTGAATATCCATCCACTAGTATAACCAAATTTTCTATTCTATAGTAGAGATTTCTATTTCCTTGCTTATACAAACTTCATCAAAATATTAGCAACACTTATGCTCAGAGAGTCCTATATAAATGAGAGTAGGGATTTTGTTATTCTCCTTTAGAAAGGAAAATAAAAGAGTATCAACAGTCTCAACAAATGAAAACCCCATAGTAAATTGGTCAACCCTTTTTCACTCTCAAAAGATTTACAGTCATTCAAGTAATAAAGATAAATTTCATAGTTGAGTATATTAGGCTTCTAAGATCATGCTCCCATTCTTAAGATAATACATCTTAGATATAGCATGAAAAACTAATAATAGAGGACTCAAGGTTACCTTAAGACCATTCTTTAGCAGAAAATTTATGGCATTCATTTTTACCCTTGACTTCATCCATGTATGCTTCTTGTATTGTAACACTATAGAGTAACCATAATATGTGTAGATAAAAATCCTTGGTTTGGTTGACACTTCTTTAGGCAGAATGCCCCATTTCCCACGAGTGCCCATAGCCCCGATGGGTTTGCCTAGTGGTATCACAGGTCAATACCCTTTCGTGGCAGGTGTCCATAGCCTCGACAGGTTAACCTCTTAAACCTATTTTATATTGAAGGATCTAGTCCATGTTTCCTACCATTTTAGATTTAGCTTATGAGCATTTCTTTTGCAACTAGTAGATGGGGGAGCGACTTTAGAAGGCCACTTAAAGGCTTAGGATGATACCTTTTCAGAGTGACTTAGATTACCTGCATAATGTCTTGGACGCATAAGGTACTTATAGGTACTCAAAGGACATAACACGAATGAAGCATTTTTATTCCGAATGAGGTTGCTAAAGAATAACCAAAAGACACCTAAAGTTCTACTGATAAGAGTTTTCATGTATGCTTTTGCCTTTAAAGTAGTGTTCCACTATGAGTAGAGACTTCATCAACTCTCTTGAAAGTCTTAATAATGATGCTCTACTGACCAATTTTGAGATTAGATCGGGTTGTACTAGCTACCTGTTGACAGTGCTGGATGATCCGGATTTAAACAAGAATGCAACAAATTACAGAGATAACCATATACACCAATATGTAGTGGAAATAATACTTCATTTCATTAATGGAAAATACTAAAATATGCTTACAATCAGAAATGGAAATAAACTAGCTAGGGCGATGGTAGCTTATCTCTGAGAAGAGATGTGA
>APFE031485004.1:232892-255222 GCA_000404065.3 Pinus taeda | reverse complement strand
GGAAATAATACTTCATTTCATTAATGGAAAATACTAAAATATGCTTAAAATCAGAAATGGAAATAAACTAGCTAGGGTGATGGTAGCTTATCTCTGAGAAGAGATGTGATGGCTACATGCCTCTGAACTGTGTTACAATGAGGCTCGAAGGCCTATTTATTGTTGAGAAACAATGAAAGGACCCTTCACATTCCAAAACCTAACCCTAGGAGATGAAACGCCAAACTGTGAGCCCCGTTTGGGGTAAGTTGGTACATCAACTTCCCGGGGTCGTAACTTTAGCATATGATCTCCGTTTGACGCGTACAATAGCTCATTAGAAAGATCTATTCGAGCACTATCATTGATGGAACAGGCAACATCGGTCCATTGCATGGACCCATGTTTCCCCCGGATTCCCAAAAAAAACGTCGTTTAGGGCCTCAAAACGGCTCCGGAAGTTCAGGACCCGAAAAACTGCTAAAAATAGTAAGTTGTGCTACAATCAAGGAAACTGAAAATGTTGAGAAAGACAATGGTGGGGATCCAGGTGGACTTGGCAGGTGGCCACCAATATTCACCTGGATCAAGGTTAGAACACAGTTTGGCGTACCTCCTCAAATGAAACTAATAGCTGATATATGTGATTTAAAAGAGAAGCTGGTAGACAACAAGTCATTATTATTACTTTTTCTCATCAAGTCACTTTTATTTTTAGAGTTAGTTGATTAGTTAGGAGGAAGGTTGTTTGGAACCTCCTCAAATTTTTGTATAATCTATTTTTGAACATTAGTTAGAATAGTATTTATACCCTTCTCATGCATTTAGAGAAGGGTCCAAAATTTTATCAAAAACATTTGCAGAGAATGCACTTCTGTAAGTTTGTGAATGCCTTGATGAAATTATGGAACATGGTTGTTTCTTTTAAATATCAAACTACTTTCCTTTGTTGATGCACTATTGTATACTTGGAAGATAATTTGATCTAAATAAAGGAGTTGATCTATGTCACTAGTCAAATTAGTAGAACTTCACACATATGTATCTTGGATGATTAGTTGTGTTTTTGTTTAATTAGTAATAACACTTCATTTTCATGAATTGTATATGAGATATGTTCTTTCTGTTATGTGTTAATTGCACTACTATATGATGCCTAGCTGAAATTGTTTATTTTCATATATAATCATCAGATATATGTGATATAGCTTATACATTTCTTTGACTAACTATTTAGCCAAAGAAATTATCTTTACACATTATCACCTCTGTTTAATGCCTGATTGATCTTTATTATCACATGTCAAACATATATCTTTTTAGATTGCATATCACACAGAATACCCAGGTTTATATTAGATTAAGTTAGCTAGAGATTTGCATGATAGAATAAGCCATTTAGTTATCATTATCCTTACTGCAATTGCTTGAAAACCACCCACTCTCATTTTAAAACCCACACTAGGAAACTAGTCCCATCATCCCCAGTGGGAGCCACCACTTCAAAAGGAAAAGTAGTTGTCTTTAAGGTCCAGACCGGGTGGTTATCCCCCACATTGGAGCAGCAAAAATCTGAGGCTTCAACACAATGGAAGCATTACATCTTGGGGAAGGAAACAGTCATCCACACAGACCACCAGCCCCTGCAGTTCATAGAGATGCAAGGGAAGTTACATAATGATCGCCATCAGAAGTGGTCCACATACCTGCAACAGTTCCATTTGAATATCAAGTATAAGAAGGGCAGCACCAATAATGTTGCAGACTACCTCAACAGACCACCGATCATGGCGTTAACCATCGTGCTCAACTCTTGTGGGCACGAGACTTTTGATTGGCCACTTCTCTACAAAAGCAACCCAAAATTTGGCCACACATACCAGACGCTCTTGGAGGGTCAGCAAGTTCTAGATTTTCACCTCCAGGATGCCCTGTTATGCCACCTGGGACACCTTTGTGTTCCTTCAATTGAGCGTGCCAAGATGATTTAGGAAGTGCACTACAGTCAGGCCCATGGGCATTTCGGGGTCATGAAAATGGAGGCAGTATTGCAGAAGTATTTCTATTGGCCGAATCTTCGACAGTATGTCAGGAAGTACATCAGATCCTGCACTGCCTGTGCCATTTCCAAACCAACCATCAAGAAGCAAGGCCTCTATACTTTTCTGCCTAGCCCTAGTCGACCTTTGGAATCCATCTCCATGGATTACATGTCGAGCCTTCCTTCTACTAAGCATGGAAACGACTGTGTTTTTGTGGTCATCAACAGATTCTCGAAGATGGCCATTATGGCAGCCTGCAAGAAGAATATCATAACAGAAGCCACTATTAAACTCTTCTTTGAACGAGTGTGGGTACACTTTGGGATCCCACAGTCTATCATCTTAGATTGGGATAGCAGGTTCCTTAGTACATTTTGGTCCAGTCTCCAGTCGATGTTGGACACCGAGCTCACTAAGTCCACAGCTTTCCATCCCCAAACTGATGGCTAGATAGAGGTCATCAACATGATGACTGTACAAATTCTACGCATGTACAACTCAAAGCATCCACGCGTATGGGATGAGAGAATCCCATATTTGTGTGGTTATGTCTTCCGGGTCCATTGCATTTTGTTATTTTATGTATCAACGTTTTGAACCATCCTCTGTGGTTCATCATCTAATCCTGATGATGAACCACAAAGGATGGTTCGAAACGTTGATACATAAAACAACAAAATGCGATGCATCTAGAAGACATAACCACATAAAATGCAGATCGCATAAGTCTCAAATCCATTAGCAACCCACATGTCCAACACAGCTATAACTGGGCTCTCCACATCTCGATTGGCCACATCCCTTTTCAGGTGGGCTTGGGGTTCTAGCCACTATGTCCCATTAATGTGGCCATGCCATTTGCAGCTACTCAGGCATATTCAACTCATGTCCAGTCTGAAACCAATAAGGAAAATAGCTTCATTGAGAACATGCAACATATCCTCCAGCAGGTACACGACATTCTGGAAAAATCAAATTCCAAGTACAAGTAGTGACATGATCAACATTGGGTGCTACACAAGTTTCAGGTGGGCGACAAAGTCTGGTTGCATTTGCAAAAGGAACGCCTTACCGGAGCTTATCGGAAACTCTAACCACTCCGATATGGTACTTACACCATTACCAAGGATGTGGGAGACAATGCATTTGAGCTCAACATTCCCCCATTCCTTGGCCTGCACCCAGTATTCAATGTGGACCGCCTTCGACCATACTTCCCACCAGCTAGACACATCAGACATTGCAGAACAACTCACACCTACAGAGTTAAATTCAGATTGTAGGGAGCAAGCCACAACTGATTGGATCATGGACACATAGATTAATAACACCTGACAACAAAGGATCCAACTATATCGAGTTGTCAAAGTAGACCAACTCCTTCACCAGGGAAAGTGGCTCACTAGGGAGAAAGTTCAGCAGAAGTTTCCTCATCTCATGAAGGAACTCAATGCAATGGGGACCATTTCTTCCTAAGGGGGTAGGAAAGATCTAGGTGGATATTGGTGGCCACCCGCCTATTCCACTTGGACCCCCACCATTGTTTCTTTCAGTTTTTTAGTTTCCTTATTTGTAGCACAATTTACTATTTTTGGCAATTTTTCGGGTCCTGAACTTCTGGAGCCGTTTTGAGGTCCTAAATGACGTTTCTTTGGGAAAACTGGGACCAACATGGGTCATTTACGAAACACAGATTTGAAACACAGATTCTTAACACAGATACCAATTTGCGAAACTCAGATACAAAACACATATACCAATTTGTGAAACTCAGATACGAAATACAAATAAATAGAACACACGCATATAGTATTATATCAATATTCTTTTTTCCCAGGTGATCTTACAATAACTCTCTGGTCCTATATATAAGAACCCTTCAAGAGTCTAAGCATCATTTCTTCTCAGATCATCCTCTTTATAAAGTTTTAAACCTTCTCCTACCAAATCTTCATAATACAATAATATCAAGAGGAAATCACTATGAGATAACTAAAGTTGATACACAGTGGAGATTTCTTGAAAAAGGAACCCATGAAAGGAAAATAAAGGACTCTCGAAAATGATAAAAGTTGATATACAGTGGAGATTCCTTGAAATAGGAACCCACGAAAGGAAATAAAGACAAAGACAATCATACGGATAATCTTAAAAGTTATACACAGGGGAGATTCTTTACGGAGGAACCCCTAAAAGTCGAATGATCACCAGTCTTGACCTTTGGGATTTTTGTCAGAGTCATAGTCTGAACCATAGTTGTCTGATGACTCCTGATGGAGTACCTCGTAATGTGGATCGATATTGATACAAGGTACAATTTGAGCTAGCCAAGGTGGTTCATTTCCAAAACAAGCAGAAAATGCAGATGATGACATAAATGGGTCATGATTTTCTGGGATGATGGCAATTTCTCCAAATTAATCAAGGCTTCAAATGAGACTGCTTCTTTCTTGAGATTCTTCTAGAATAGGAATGATTTTTGTGCCACGGAAAAGGAGGTTGAACCCAAAAATATTATACCTAGAACTTCCTTCTTCCATATCTCCACGTAAAATAGACAAAGTCCATCTTGGGCTTTTCTCATTAAGTTCTTCCTTCCGAGGAGGGAAAGAATGCATAAGTAGATCCATCCATTCGCTCCAAAACCTAAAAGTGGAAGTTACATCCTCACAATACATAACTATGAAAAATTCTCTCCATGCTTTAGCATACTACATATACCATAATAATCCATCCACGATAAATTTGGATCAAAGATGTATAAAATTCTAGGATGTCTGGCTCGTGCATGTCCTAAATAGAGATGGTAATTATTGATAATATTCCAATAAATATTATAACTAAATCTTCCTTAATCAGAGTTATACCACTTTTCGAAGATTATTTTCTAAATATCTTTAGGCAGGGCTAAGATATTTTGAGAAAAACATTCCCAACAGAACTGGTAACGACAAGAGCTGCAAAGACTAACATGGGATCTTGATCTGGAAGAAGAACATTCTCCTACTTCGAACTTTTTGACAGTAAACTCTTTCTGTCCTTTTGTTCCTTCTCTAGTTAACATGTCTGCAAGATAATTTTCTTTTCCTGCTTTGTAAACAATGTTGAAGTCAAATCCTTCAAGCCAGAGTGCCCATTGGAGTAATCCTAAATTTCCCTGCTTTAGTAGTTTTTTGTTATGCAACATTCCTTTCATATGTTTGAGGTCAGTGTTTACAATGAAAGAAAAACTTTTTAAGAAAAACCTAAATCTTTTGATTCCATTTTTTACAGCCAATATTTCTTTGTGGGATGAAGGATACTTCCTTTCAGCCTCTTAAAAGGTACCTGAAGCATAAGCACAAACTTCTTCTTTTTTAGAATGTTTCTGTAGGAGAATGGCGGCCCAAGTATGCTTAGATGCATTAGTTTCTAGGATAAAAGGTAGGTATTATTGTGGTAATGATAAAGATGGAAGGTCTTTACTTCTTTTCTTAATATTATGTACAACTTTTGTCATTTGTGGCACGGAGGCTGAGTTTTTCTTCAACCTTTGCTGAAGGATCTTGGTGTCTTTAGCTTGTTCTGGATAGAACTGCCTGATGTAGTTTAGGCATCCTAGTAATCTTTGTACTATCTTGACATCAAGTAAAATATATGGAAAATTGAGCAATGACTGTAAAACATGGGGTTGTAGCTGCATTTTTCCTAAAGATATAATCATTCCAAGATATTCAATCTTAATTTGCGCTATCACAACTTTTTCCTTAGAAGCTAAGAGTACTAAACCATGCTGAAAAAACACTTGCTAAAAAACTTCCAGATGCTTCTTATGCTGTTGAATATCTTTGCTATAAACTAATAAATCATCAATATATACCATAAAAAAATGATATGATTTAAATATATCCTCCATGTGCTTCTGAAACTCAGATGGTGCATTTTTTAGACCAAACGACATAACCGTCCACTGATATTGTCCGCCATGTACTACAAAAGTTGTTTTGTACCTATCTTTAGGGTTAATGCCAATTTGCCAGAAACCACTTTTTAAATCAAATTTGCTCAAAACATTTGCTCCTAAAATTTTTGAAAATAGTGTATCCTTACTGGGAAGAGGATACCTAATTGGTTCTAATGCTTCATTCAAAACTTTGTAGTTGATGACAAGCCTCATTTTTCCTCTTCTTTGTTTAGAATGTTTATTTACATAAAAAGCTGGACAAGCCCATGCACTTTTGCATGGTTCTATTAATTTTCTAGCCAGCAACTACTTGATTTCCTCTTGACATAATTGTTGCTCTGTAGGGCTCATATGGTTGGCGGAGGCTTTTTGAGGTCTTTGTTCCTATTGATGTTTGTATGGAAGAGAAACAAAATATTTTTCCCTAGACCAGAAAGCATCAAGATAGTTAGAAATACAATCATATTTTAGTTTTTATGTAATATATTTTAATACATCTTTCCCATGGAGATTAGCATGCTTCACAATTTTCTTGATTTTTGTCAGCTCTTCTATAGTCTCAAAGACTATATCTATATCATCAAGAGGGACCCTGGCCGTATAAGTATTTGTCACAGGAACTGATACCTTTTCTTTATGTATGTTAAAAGTAATCGGTTTCCTATCAACTGTCATCGACATGTATTTTTTTACAAAATCTTGACCAAGCAACATGTCAAATCTTGTGTCGTAATTATACAATGTAACATAAACTTCTTGAGAGGCCAAACCAATTGGGAAGTATGGAGCTACATGAGAGATCTTCATTACCTGCTTGTTTACTGCTTTGAAATGGACTGTAGTAGGTTGCCAGTAATAAGATGGTATGGCTCTATATTTGCAAAAAACACTCATAGCACCAGTATCTATTTGGATATCTAATGTATAGGCTTTGTAACCTGACACTTTTATGGTTATTGGTATTTTCATCCTATCTCCTATACCACTGATTTATTTATTTGATTCTTCTTGGGTAAGAGCTTCAAATGGAGTCTTTGTAGTGGAGAAAGCTTATGTTACTAATTTTGAATTCAACTCCTCCAATTGTTGGACTTTAACCTGTATTTGGGTGGCAAGATTTACCAGGAGTTGCCTGTCTTCCTGCAAACTTTGTTCAATCCTCTTTATCTTTTCCAGTATAGAGTCTTAACAGCTAGTAGATTTGTATTATTATTGGAAATGTATATTAGAAAAGCTTTCACCTTGGGTTAATGATTTTTCTAGAGCATCTATCTTTTCTTGAATTTTTGCTCTTGGAAGGAGATATCCTGGATGGAGAGATTCCTTTTGCCTTTGGAGGTTGGCTATTTGCTGTTGAACAATATATGATGAAAACATAAAACAATTTGATAAATATGTATAGCTACTATGTTCACTATCTGATAGAGATATCTTATTGAAACAATTCTCTATATCATCATTTGACTCACTGTGTACAGAGAAATATTCATATTCTGAGTTTGAATTTGAAACAACATCCTAGTCTGTAGGATTCTGAACAGAATTAAATATTTCCATTACCTTTGTATGAATCTTTTGTTTTCCCTTTTCTAGACATTCGTTTGCCCAATGGTCATTTTTCCCACATATAAAACATTTGGATTGTCTGGTTGGCGATGTCATTTTTCTGAACAAATACCTTTTCTTTTGGAACGGAGGTATTTTGTTTTGTCGATTTCATATGTCAGACCATCTATTAGATTCTTGGTATGACTTTGGACACTTACAATTTTGGGTACGGGTTTTCTCAGATCTCTTAGACTTTTTCATACTAGAATTTTTGAAACAACCAAAGTGGTAAGTTTCTTCAAAAGTATTACAAAAGTTGTTGTTTTTTCACATTCTTCTTAGTCTTGTAAGTTGTACATTCATTTCTTAAGATCTGGAGGATATGCTGATGTAATGAAGCTAATGACAATGTATCTATAGAGATACTTTGTGATGTGAGTCTTTGGTGGGCAAGCTTTGGAATCCTTCCTGGCATAGATGCTATATAATGTCGTAGATATGCAATATTTTGATGGTCAAGAATTTTGTAATATATTTTTTGCATTGTGCAATAATATTCACTAAGCAGGGCAATACTACATAGACGTTGGCTCATGAACATTTGTTCATAATGCTCATTGTCTATTGGTAGTATTCCTATAAATTCGTGGGCTAGTGCTATAAGTATGGCTCTAAGTGGGTCTTCATCTTTTAAAATTATTGACTGGTCTGATCTGTTTAATACTTCCCACCATAATTTTGCATTACCTGTCAAAGCCCAAGTTATCTGTATAACTACCTCTTTCCGTGTAGTATTTGGGTCTGCTTTTCTCTGACTAGCCCAAGTATTAATCTTTTGAAGAAGAATCAAGGCTTGCTCTTTGTCTAAATAGTCAAAATTTAGGAAAAATGTAGAACCAAGTTGGCTTGGAGTAGTGACTAAATCATCATGAGTTTCTGTTGTTGATATGTGCTGAGCCCATTTATAGAATGGACTTGACTGAGGTTGAGAGCCAACATCATCTCTTGTGGTTCTTGCCTCCCTGTATGAGAAACTAAAGGGGTCATCTCTTTATTATTAGAGGATTCACCCACACTTTCTCTTCCACACATCTTAATTCCAAAAGTTCTTAGCTGATCTATTTTATCTTTGAGTAGACACAACTTGTTTTTTGCTAAGCTAATCCCTTTTTCTAGCTGACTCATATATATAAAGTCATCGGAGATAACTTTTAGAGTTAGTGTATAGGATGATTGGGATGCTTTAAAATAAGAAAAATTAAGACCTTCAACTTCTATCTCTTCATAGTCTGGGGGAGATCTTAGCCCAGGGAGAGCATTTTTAAAAGTAGAAACAACTTTATTTATAGCTTCTAATTGACACAATATTTCTTTCAATTGTTCTTCCTGACTATCTTGGCGAGCATACATCATATCATGTGTCATATGTATGTGTCTTACATGTTCTTTGACTTCGATCACATCTTTAGCTAAATCATTAATATTTTGGGACAAACATACTGACTGATAATTGTTGTAATTTAGCATTTTCACTAGCTCAGAAGGCTCTGCTTCTGTTGGAGATCTATAATGCAGAAATTGTAAATCTCCTTGCATAGAATCATCTTTAAACTTTGGAATGGAGTTAATGTGTTCTAAATTCCTTTCTGGAAGCATAATTTTGCTACTAAACTTTTCTCTTGGGAGATTTATCATCTTGATATCAAGAGTTGGTACCACTATACAATCGAGGCAATTTGGATGTTGGCCATGATGTGACTGTGGACTTGAAATAACTTGATATTTTTTGGATTTTTCTGGTATATCTAAACAATATTCACATGACTTTCTAGAAGGACTGTCCTTCTCTGTATATTTACTGAAATTTGCAGCTGGAAAAGAAGAAACTGAAAAATCTTGGAGGGATGATATTTCTTTCTTATGTTATTGAAAGACTTCTTTCAATCCGTCTTGGTCTTTGAGAATGGAGATTCGGGTTGGGATTCTGAAATTTCAGTCTAGTGTGACCATCTCTTGTAGACACAACTTTGAGCTGGTTTGGTGTACTAGCCAATTGTGGGTATTCCTGGGAGAGTGGTTCATAATTACCAGACCATTCAATTGGTAGGGTTAATTCACTGAATCCAACTTGGACAGGGGTGGCATTACTAGGGCCGACAATTACTCTTTATTTTAAAGCTCTTTGTTGCAGTTTGGGATTGATAGGTGGCATGTTGGATGACACAAAACGAATGCAAATTGTGGTATATAATTCATAGACCCATGTTGGCCATTCAAAAGTTGTATTCCTTGGATAGATCTTTCTAACAAGGTATTGTGCACGTTAAACAGAGATCGTATGCCAAAGTTATGACCACGGGAAGTTGATGTACCAATTTACCCAAACGGGGCCCATAGTTTGGCGCTTCATCTCCTAGGGTTATGTTTTTGGATGTTTAGAGTTTTCCATTGTTTCTCAACAATAAATAGGCCTTTAAGCCTCATTGTAACATAGTTCATAGGCATGTAGCCACCACATCTCTTCTCAGAGATAAGCTACCATCACCCGAGCTGGTCTTATTTCCATTGTGTTTGTAAGCATATTTCAGTATTTGATATTAATGAAATGAATTGTTATTTCTACTGTATCATTGTATTTATGGTTATATCTGTAAATTGTTGCATTCCTATTTAAATCTAGATCAGACATGAAAAGTGACAAAGTATCATGTTCAAGAGTGACTTACTGTCTTTAAAAATTCAAGAACGAATACTTATTTCCCAATTTTCCCCACCATTACTAGCAAGTACCTCTTTATTTTTACACAAGCTTGAGGAGGATAACATATGCTTGAAGTATAAGCTCATCCTTTGGATGAGTCCTTTGGAGTATTAACGAACCCTAGGAAGGAGCGACTCAATTTCATCATGATGGATGATTCCTACATTTTTTATGTTTTACGAGTCCAATGAAGGGGTATCTCAACTTCTTTTCATGTTTAGAGAGTCTGAAAAGAAATAAAATGGAAAGTCCAAAATGGCCTTTCTTGTTTAGTTTTAATGAGGCCAAAAAAAGTATAAAAGATAACTCATTCAATTATTTCAATGTAAAATTCTAATGAGCCTAAAGAAAGTAAAGCTTGGGGATTTTTCATATTTAGGGAGTCTAAAAAGAGCACAAAGAAGCCTCCAATGGTGTTATTTTTCATAAATTTAGCCTCCTAGAGCCGAAAAAGGATAAAACAATACAAAGGAGAACTCCTCTAATAGTGATTGACTAGAGTATACCTTTTTTGTAATTAGTTTATTCAGTTTGAAAAAAGGGTAAAGTTGCACCGAACATACACCCTTTCTAATCCATTTAACGAGTGTGAAAGGAAACAAGTTCATTTCGAAAACTTTTCATGTTTATGGAGTCTAAAAAGAGCTTAAAGGAAACTCCACAAAGTTCCTTTTTCGTATAGTTTTTATGAGCCTGAAAAAGGTGATAAAAGTATACTCAATAACTTATTATCATGTATTTAAGAGCACGAGAAGGAACAAATACTAAGCTTGAGATACGTTTATTTTTTACACAATCTTGAAATGGAGAGAAAATTGTGCTTGAGATAGGTTTCATTTTTTTACACAAGCTTGAAACGGAGAGAAAATTGTGCTTGAAGGTTGGTACCATGATCCCAACATAACAACATAAGCTAGCGGCTTAATTTCAACATGATGACCAGAGGCACCCCCATACTTTATGGAGGGAGATCCATTTCATTTTTTAATGGGATTAACACAAGAAAGGAACTATGCACATGCAACTTGTTTCATTTTTTAATGAGCTTGACACAAAAAAAGGAACTATGCTCATGCGACCTATTTCATTTTTTAATGAGCTTGACATAGAAAAGGAACTATGCTTATGGCACCTTGTTTCATTTTTTAATGATCTTGACACAGGAAAAGAACTATGCTCAACATGAGTTTGTTGATGGCTTCCAAGAGGAAAATGCTCCAGAAGGAATACATGCCAAGGGACACAACTCGGTCATGGCTTCCAAGAGGTCTTCATTAGATGGAAGAACAATTCTCTAGAAGAAATACATGTTAGGTCATTCGTTTTTGGGAGCTAAAGAATGTAGATGGAAAACTAGAAGGTTGATGATATTTTGAGGAGATAGTCGTTGGGAAGCTGTAAGGGAGACAACCGACAAGAAGGAAGGAACTCATGGAGAACTATCAGTTGCATAAGAATGGTGGAAGAAAGAAACCACAACCGAGTAGAGAAGAACAATGACAGTCAAGCAACAAAAGCATCTGAACAAGGAAGAAGGCAGATCCTCCAAGAAATAATTGGCAGTCCAAGCAGGGGTGGAAATATAAGGAAGGATATGCAGAAAAGGAAAGAAAGGAGAGAGTATTGAAATGTCGTTGAGGAGTTGTTCGAGCCGCACTGTATCTATTGATGTGGTTATGTATTGATCCCTTTTGATAGTTTTGTGATATTGATGTGAGGCTCTCGATCAAGATGTAATATTGTACTGGTGAATGGATTAATAGAAAAGGAGTTTGTTGGGATATTTATATAGTGCATGGATAGATACATGGTTTCTTAAATTTTTTACTATGATCATATTTGTAGTGTATTTCTCTTTTGTATGTTCATGATATGTTGGGATTAGATGTTTTATTGACACAGTCCGGGATCTCTGATTCATGCATTCCTCATGTGACTTTTCCCCAGTACTGGACTTCCATTCTTCATCTAACTAAAGTCGCAACATGCCTCGGGTGAGACTCCAATCCTCCATGGATAAGGTGAAAATATTGGCATTGTGCTAGACTACAATGAAGATTTGTTGGTCCCTTTGCCCGAACCCGGGGTCTCAAATTGGTCAATATTTTTGCGCCAACAAATGGTTATGTTGTTGTGACCTAAAATTTCAAAAGGGGTTTGGAATATGGTATCGAGGATATTTAAGAAGGAGTTGCAATATTGGTGGCATGAATAAGTGGACCGGTTCATCTTTCAACAAGCTCAACTCTCTTGACAAAGTGTGGGGAAGTTGAAGGAAGAGATCCTATAAGTGGAACCAACTAGCGATCAATACGAAATATTCTGGTACAATTTCCCAGAGGAGATTTACAACTGGTTGCTGAGATTGCAAGTAAAAGGAAGGACCAGTGGAAAAAATTGATCTCGTCATGCTTGGACTCAAGCGGATCTTGTCAAGCTAAATTGAATTGACATGGATCTGATGTGACCTGAGGATTTCTAGGTGTAGACCATGCTAGAGGGATACATTATTGAGTTTGCAACAGAGAGTCATCAGTGTTTTTCTAAAGTTGAAGTCATGTTCAAGTCAGGATTAAGAGGAAGACAACTTAAGGAAATTCTGTGTGGCTTAAGGTTCTAATGGTGTAAGATAACTTATTGGTATTCTAGAACCAGAACATGGCAGCTTAACCACCTAGTACTGGGGGAAGGACTTAAAGGGAGGGATGCTACCAAGTGGGGAACCATGAGAATGTCGAAGAAATGGACACATATGACTTTTGAAAGGCTAGGGATCTGAGGGCGCAAAGGAGAGCGTGAATAGCTGAGAAATGGAGAGACAGGGCTCTACAGTAAATTAGTAGGTGGCATAAGAGTTTACACCAAGAAGGAGTGGTGTTAAGAGGTCTAGAAGAGGAAGAAAGTGTGGAAGTTGGTCTAGCGGGAAGACCAAAGATGACTATAATGACTGTGGGTCAGGAAGGTGACAGGGACCCATCCCCACTAGTAAAAATTGAAAATTCGAATGGAATGGGCTACACAGGCTCCAAGGAAGGATTTTAATTTTTATTATTACTATTCATGTATGATTTTTTATTATTTATTTTTTTCTAAGGAAAAAATCATAACTTTGTATCAAAAATAAAAAGTTACAATAGTACATGCACAAGTGCATTTGTATAATGTCCCCATGGACCATTTGTATGTGCTTGAAGCACTCATCGCAGTCAAGCTACCAAAAAACAACATTTACCTAGATGAATTCGGTTTCTCTTTTTTACCCTTTTTCTTTTGAACTTTGTGCCAAACCCTAGAGTTTGGAGTGGCCATAACAATAGCTAATTCTTCTCCTTCTAAAAGTGTTGGTGTTTACTTTTCTGAGTGTGAACTCTCAAATATGTTTGTTCGCTTTGTTCCACCTACTCCTTGGTTATTTCTCTTTTCATCATTCTGATTACCAGGCATTTGAATCACCGCTAAATCAATGGGTTTCATTGCATGCTTGGCATGATCCTCTTACTTATATTCTCTCTCCATTTGGGTAGCTTGTTGATGTTGTGTCTCTGGTTATTGTTGGTTCTCATCAATTTCTTTATCTTCGTCTTTAAAAGAGGACAAATCTGGAAATTTCCAACCCTTTGGATTTTGTGATCTCTTCATTTCCTTTTTTTCCTTGTGGGCATGAATTCTGAAAATACCCTGTCTGATGGAAGATCTGACACCTGAAAGCAGTGTTTTCAAAATCTAACCATTGTGTCCACTAGAAATCTTGGTGGGTTAAATGGATGCAATTTGTTAGGCCCTTGCTTAAGTCTATCTCCCCACATATGTGTGCAAAAGTAAAGATACCTTTGTCCATCCTTTCTCAATCCGTCTTTAGAAGTCTCCCCCATTAATTTCAAATGCCTTCTAAGACTTGGTGATGCAAGAAAGGAAGAGGGATATTATGTAACATTACCCATATAGGAATCTTCGTGACCACAATTGTTGTGGCATCGAAACCAAGAAACCATGGTGTTATAAAGAGACATGCCCTTCCCCAAAACCATGGTGACCCTTCATTGATGACATATTCCAAGCCTTTCTGATTATTGATTTGTACTACAAAAATCCCTTTGTGCAGAGATAAATATCAAATTTTTTTGTCTAGTAGATGGAGATCTTCATACTCAGGCCATAAACTATTAAATGAACATATAAGGGCTCTAACTTGCAGACCAGTGAAAAGACCACTCAATTCTGGCAATTTTATTGATAGATTTGAAGCTTTCTCCATCTTCTCAACTAAGTAAGTACCTGGAATCTCTAGATCTAGGGATTTTTTTTCTGGTGTGGCAACATTCCCTCTCATTGTGTCCTTAAATGAATTCAGACCCTTGGCAACTGAAGTTGATCCTGATGGTATGCTCATTTCTTGAGCTCCACCCCGTCACCTCAAATTTGTAATGATCATAGAATTATGTTTGATGTTGTTATATTTCAGTTTGATGGCATCTTGTAGTGATTTTCCATCAAAGATCATATTCTGGTTATTGACTGGTTAAACCCAATTTTCCTACACCTTCTTTTTTTGATCTGATACTAGATCCATTGGTTAAGCCCCAATAAGGACTGAGTTTTTGTTTAAGATTTAAAAAAAAAATGAAACTCCTCCTCACTAGCCTAATCTGAATCTTCGAGTTCGTGGCTCGGATATGGAGAAATAGAGGCTCATATTGTAGTTCTAGGGTGGTGTAGAGATCCTACGGCTAGATCCACACCCACATAAACATAGGAATAAAGATCAGGACGCTCCCTATTTTCCATAACTTCCCCAATCCAGCCAAATCCCGAACTAGCATAACACAAACATCCTAGCGAGAGATACGAGAAAATGCTACTTAGATTAGGCATCCAAAGACTAAGAACATTTCCCACGTGTCATTTATCCCCATACCTACCATACACTTCAAGCATAAGATCGTGGAATGGAATATATGGGCATTCCTCGTTGAGATCCAACCAAGAACAATAAACGAAGGATGAGATGGGGATCTCGTATGTCTCATATACACTAGCAGCGTGAAACAATGAGTCATGGATGCTTAGATCCATCCACCTTGATAGTTTGTCGTGTGATCTGTAACCCTGCTCCTTCATCCAACAATGAAAACAATCCCAGGGTTGTATATTTGCACAGGAGATAGCAGGCACCCAGACCTCTGTGCCATTTCTGGTTCGTTTGTTGTAAACCTTCATTAATATATTAGTTAAACATATATAGAACTTCAAAAAACATGTAACAAGAAAAACATGGTAAAACAACAATAAGTAATAAGAGTTCAATCACCAATAAGCAGTAAGAGTTCAACGACACTTGTGAGCACACACACACACACACACATATATATATTGAAAAGAAAAAAGGGTACAACTCCCTTTGAGCTAAATATCAACCCTATATCCTCACTACTAAAGATATCCCATGGAGGTTAAATCCCTACCATTTACTTAATAGTTATTGATAATTAAATTAAAATTATGGAAGCCCTATTCCAAAATAAACAAGCTTGTCAACATAAAAATAATTTTTTTTTTCAAAAGTGCTCATGGAATGCAATAATAAAATACAACATAATATCAATGAAAAAAAAGTTACTCATTTTATTTAGACACATATTTATGTATGCTTAAAAAAAAAATCAACTTCCAAAATCTTAAATGGAAAAAACACTTAAACTCCCTCCAACTATGATTTATCCATCTCTTCAATCAATATGTCAAGTTTATTTGAAAATCAACACAATTAATGCATTTTGCTATATAGTTTTTCCTTTAACAATATCTCAGAATATATATTGTATTAAAGGACAATGAGCTAAAGCTCAATTTAGATACATGATTTACATAAGCAACTTAAAATCAATGAACATGGTCGAAATGGAGTATGTATCAATGACCATATACATAATTTTGACCTTGAAAGTTTTAAACAAAATGCTACAATATCTACAATATTCCACTTGTACATTTGCTAATAATGACCTAACAAAAACCAAAATTTACAAAGCATCAAAATATTACATTAAACCATGAGGAATTATTCCTCCTCTTTGACTCCTGAGTCTCCTAATTAACCATTAAGGAAGGGGGACATACCCCTTTTTCCCATACCACCAAAGTTCACCTTGATTTAACCTTGACCCCAAATTAGCAATGTAATCATCCTTGGAGTTATTTGATCTATGATCATGGAGACATTTCTTCCTGGGGATAGACTGATACAACTGATAAATCCGTTTGAAAATTTGACTTAACTTTGTATATGAGAGGAGAGATCATAAATATAAATGGTGAATTATATTCAAGGAATCACCATAAACAATCACCTCCTAAATTCTCAATTTCACAATTTGCCTAAAACCCTGATGTAAAGTAAAGGCTTCAGCAACGTTGTTGGAAGTATGACCTAAACCCCAAGCATACCTATGTTCTTCTTGATTCTTAGGGAAGAAAACTACACCCTCCCCTATCCTGCCACCCCTGGGTTTCCTTTTGCTACTCCATCAAAGCATAAGAAGAAATGTTTCTGCTCCAAGAGCCACTGATCAAATTCCTCCTTAAATAATCTTACTTTCCAACTCTTGTTGAGATGTGTTTCTCCCTGATAGCCCACCTTGGATCAATAAATTTAATCCATTATGATTCCTCCCCATACAAATTTTGACCCTATTCATTTATTTTCTCAGCCCTAAAAGATTCTCCAAGAAACCTTATTATTGATCTCACCAACCTGATGATAACCACCATTTCATCTTGAAAAAGAACGCAATTTCTAGCCAACCAAATTTTCCAATATACATATTTAGGTAGTACTTCCCATATTATCTTCTTTAATTTTTTCCTTACAAAAGAGTCATTATAACATTTTCCCAACAAGTATTACAGTGAAGAAGTCCAAATTATTCTTGATTTTAATTGAGATAAGATCGCTCCCTAGACTTCAAGCATTAAAGGGCATTCCAAGCAGAGACGATTTATATTTTCAGTAGCATGCTTGCACAACGCATACCATGAACATCAAATAATTCCCCTTTTCAATAAATGCTCATATGTTAGGATGTTCCTATGAGCTAATGTCCAACAAAAAAATATTAATTTTTGGGAGGCAGTACGAGCTCCAAATGAAGGCCCGAAACTGAGAAGAGGGTGCTCTAATATCAAGGAAGAGAAAAGATTAATAACCCCTTTTAACAGAATGCAAATCACCTTCCCAACCCTGAGAGTCTCGATTTGACAACGAGGAAGGAGCACATATAGTAAGAGCGAATTTAAGAGATCTGCAAACACTAACAAGGTGACCTAAAATGTTACCCAAGTCCCATCTTAACCAATTCATGTCAGATGACCATAAGGAGATATTCCATAGAGATATTTTATGATGGGAAACCAACCAATTATGCAAGAGATGAAATAGGTTATTTGAGTCCAAAGGAGGATTTCCCATAATTCCTTTAGTCTAAAAATTTATTGATTTCCCATTTCCTGGAATCTAAGTAAGCTTAGAACTATTTAAAGGAATATAAGCCAAAATCAAACTCCATACCTAGGATTTGCCTCTATTTTAAGGGATATTATGTATACAAGATTCTCTCACCCCATTAAGATATTTTTTATGAAGCACTTGTTTCCACCAATCATTATCCCCTATGAATACCAACCAAACTAGATTTTCCCCAAGGCTATATTCATTAGAATTGAGTCTCTTATTCCTAACCCCCCCCATGGTTTTTGGAATCCTAACTACCTTCCAATACACTAGATGAAAATTTTTAAAGTTTGTATTTCCTCCTTTCTAGAGAAACTACCTGAGTTCTTGAGCCATTTGTTGCTTGACTGAGATGGGGGCCATCATACCTGAGAACTGGAATCTAGGAAGGGATGAAAGGACATATTGAAATATAATTATTCTTCTAATGGATTTAGCCAATGAGCCCCCCGTTGCACAAATTTGGATTTAAACTTGTCAATAGCATGACCCCAAGAAGGATGAGGGAATGTTTTGAGACATATGGGTTGACCCAAATATTTCAAATTGGTCCACTCATCCCTTCCTGTTATCCCCAAAATCCTTAAGATCCTTACATGCAATAGTTTGCTATAATTCCAAGAATACATATTTAATTTTACCCTAATTTATTAATCCTCCCGAGACCAGAACAAAATCATCCAAAATTTTAGGATCGCAAAAGGCCAAGAGAAGTGGTGGCATCTAAAAACACCATTATTGGGATCCCATTAGTCGCTGAGACCAATTTATGTGGATTCTTTCCATCATTAATTAGGGCTATATTACATAATATTGTTGTAGTTTTTTTTTTTTTTTTTTTATCTGTCGCACAAGTGCCTAAGAAGATATAGTAGCCTCCTAGAGACAACCTCCGGGTTGAAAGAAGACCAGTGCCTAGGGTGTCCGAGAGAAATGATTTTGGAGATTATCTGAGGGATTTTTGCGGCACTCCATATGTCACGAAGTTTGAAAAATAAAATAAAAGGGGATAAATCTAGCTCATCTCGAAGAGAAATGTTTGGTTATGGTGGCCAACACACAACAATAAGCATCCTTATATTGGCGTTGTAGTAAAAATTAAGAGGAGGAAAGAAACAAGGGAATTTGATGCAGAGGGTTGGGTACAACGTAGAATCCTGAGCATCAAGCTCTAGCAGAAGTATGAAATAATCAGGAGGTGAAATCGCAGAAATTGTGGAGCGAAAATTAAGGTCTCATACTCTAAACCTCATGGACACTCTTGTCACTAATAGACGTAAGTAAATTTGTGCTCATAAAGGTATTGTAAGTTATCAAATAACACATGTAAATCTTCAATTAACATCGGGACTATTAGTACTTAGTAGCATACATATAACCATGAGAGAGTGAAACCGACAACTTCATTACACAATTTTAGAAGAGGAAAAACATACATGAAGTGAGATACAAAGAGGAAAACATACTACACATTGCTTTGATAGGAATCAACATAATAGTCTCATTAATCCTCAAAGATCGAGTCCAAATCACTAGTCCATTTACATTTAACAATTATATCGTTCAAGTCCCTCATGAACAGGAAAATAGAACTAATGTGGAAACACAAAATTTGAGCCTCTTGGATGCAGAATTCAAGAACCTTTGTTAATTGTTTCTTCCCCCTTTTTATAAGGAGTGCGGAAGATTTGAAAACAGTTACAAAAATATCTTACCCTGAGCTCCAGTTGTCTAATCGACTAGTTGTCTCGGCGTGTTAAGGCTCTGTCACCCAAATCACTTCAACAGAATGATTCCTTTCTTTAAAATACAATAATAACAGAATAACAAAACAAGGGAAAAATTGAAGGATGATTATAGGAGAATATGTCCACGCCACTTCCTGCGATGACCTCTAATCAGGCCACATCTCTTCCACAATGTGCCTCTTCTGTTATTTGACTAGTTCCCCTGTCTCTTTCCGCCTTAACAACTTGAATTCCCCATTTTCTAGAGCCGGGAATGATCACCCGTGATGGCCTTAGTAATGCTCTATAACACAACTGTCGACTCATCCATCTCTATAACTTTTGTGTATTTCACTATCGGAGTGCTATATGCCGTGTAGTACAACCATAATGTTATATCAAAGCTTATACTCTATTGTAACTTTTACTCTTAAAAATATTACAAAACAACGAGTATTGATCTCCTTTGCCCCTTTTGTTTAGCCCCTTTCTTCATTTCTTCATCATCGGACTAAGGGTTGTGACTTGGTGCTCAGCCTTAAGGCACTAAGTCCTTTTATTCCTACTTAGGGGCTATTTTTCCTTTTTAAACTACATAGTGCCCAAGGTTCTTTAACTTCTTCTGGACCATGTGCTAGCCCAATATATTGGGGCCCCTCTCATTGGCAGTTTCAAATTGGGTAAATAATAATGGGAGTTGCGACATGCTCATTCTCTGATCGACAATCTCTGATTATGACTTCATCATTTCCATGTGGCACTTCCTGAGTGTTGACAAGTGTCACCCAGATTCACCCCCTTAGGCCCCTTCAAAATGCCATAACTACCTGCCATGTGTCCTTCCGCACTGCCATGTCATACTGACGTCAGCTGCCACATGTCCTTATCGGAGCCAATCCTATGCTGCCATGCATCATTATTGGAGCTAATCCTGTGTTCCACGCGCCATTCTGGAGGAGAGAGAAAAGGGCATTTTCATCCTTGGATTTGCGATGAAATCCTTTGTAAACTTATATTTGAGTCCCTCGACGATTTTACACTATCAACATATTTCCCCTGTCGCAACGTTAAAAAGGTTTCCACCTACCAAAAGTCTTGATTTGTGATCATTGATGTTGCGATATTGCTTGATTCTCCGATCTGCCTGCTCCAGTGTATTGGATCCCCGATGTGCGATCTTTGATCCACTTGGTGTCACTGATGTGCAATCGCCGATATGCAATCACCGATATGTTGGATGCTCTGGTGGGCAATCCTCAATCTCTGATATTGTTGGACCTCTGATATATCAGACCTATGATATGCGATGCATTGATATGCCATGATTTTGGACCTTTGATATGCAATCTTCGATATCAGACCTCTGATATTCCTTCTTTCCTAAGGCTTGAATCCTTGAAACTTCAAAATACCATATCTTTTGATCCAGGAGTCCATTTTTAGAATTCCACATACCGTTGGAAAGCTTGTTCAGATCACTTTCCAATGGAGAGTGTCCAATGTGGGCTTGAGTCCTTTTGAGGTTTGGAAGATGACTGCAAGATCCTCTGCTCTTTTGCATTCTTTTGACTTCATTTGGCACTATTTGAACAATTTTGCAGTAGGTGATAACATTGGCTCCAATTGAGGACAATGGCTGCTAGCAAGGTGCCAAGAACCTGTAGGCTAGTAGCCTTCTATCCATTGGGCATGGATTCATTTTATTCAAGTATATAAAAAAAACAAAAACATAAAGAACTGAAAGTATTATTGATATTTTACAGTGGCTCACCGGTATGTACAATGGGTGAGAAATAAACCTCTTAGTGCTAGAAGTAAAGCTTGAGGAATTTCCAATTTACAAGCAGCTCAAACACTTCATTGTCCAAGTTTTCTAACAAGAAAGCATTGTTTCCCTTTGCCTCAACAATCTTGAAGGGTCCAAACCATAAGGGATCAAATTTGCCATGTTTCATTTTGTCTTCTCTTCATCCCACCTCAAAACTAGATCTCTTGAATGGATAGGTTTGTATTTAGCCTTCTTATCGAACAAAGATTTCATTTTATGTTAGTAAGTGATTAACCTGTGGTTTCCTAGCTCTCTGTTCTCCTGGAGCTCCACTAGTTGATTTATCCTTCGGATCAGGGAGTTTGGTTCATCTTCCGGATCCTGTAATATCTTGGCAACCAGCATAGTGATTTGTATATGGAATATAACTGCTTTCCCATAGACCTATTTGAAAGGAGATTTCCACATGGATATTTTAGGAGTGACCCTATTAGCCCATAAGGAAAATTTTAGTGGGGAGTCCCAATTTCTCTAGCTTTCTGCAATTGTTTTCTTCATGATCATCACTACCGTTTTGTTGGAATATTCAACTAGTTTGTTTCCCTGAGGATAGTAAGTAGTAGAGTCGACAACTGTAATGTTGAATTTTTGGCAGAAGTTCATAAATTTTACAGACTTAAAAGCCCAAGCATTATCAGACACAATTTTTACAGGACACCCAAACCCGGCCAGGATATTTTCCTCCAAAAATTTTATGACCACAGTGTCAATTTCATTTCAAGTTGGGATTACTTCCACCCAATTTGTGAAATATTTTGTGGCTGTGAGTATCCACTTGTGTTCGCTGCTGGAGGGGGGGTGTATCTCTCCGATAAAGTCCAATCCCCATTGCCTGAAAGGCTCTTCTATACAATAGGGATTAAGGGGAGTGGGGCTAATTTCTGCTTTTCAGCAAAAAATTGGCACTGTTGGCAAGCCCAAACATAAGAGTGAACTTCTCTGAACAATTTAGGCCAGTAGAATCTTGCTTTCAATATCTTATGCAAAATGGTCTT